>OV651822.1:42593605-42856581 GCA_927349885.1 Psylliodes chrysocephalus
CAATCATTGACTCACTTAATTATAATACCTACTTTATTATAAGCTTATTATATTTTTAGGGTAATTTAGTAACCAAAATACTGACATTTCGTTATTATTAACGTCATTAGTGTTGCAACATTGTTTATAAAAAAGTTTAGTCAGATTTTTAATATGACCTTTAGTCGTGAATAAGAGAAGTCTTATTTCGAGTGTTACTTAAGAAATACTTAGAAATATGAGTGGGACTTTTGAAATCCACCTCTAAACCTCCAAAATAACATTGGAGGCTACTTAGAGAGACTTTTCTATTTAAATAAAATCTTTTAAAAGAAAAGTAAACTTAGAATAAAGTAAGTAGGTATTATGTGAAGTTTTCAGATATTAGTTTTGTTTATTTCTTTTTTTTTACTGAATGTAAAAAGTTGCATTAGATATGGTCAAAAAATTAATAAGTCGATAAATTATAACTGGTTAAATTCTAATTATCAATTAACAAACATTTCAGTTCCCATTAACTAGTAACCAGCTAAAATTAAAGTATTCTGTAAACTAAATTTTTTCCCATTTAAATTTAAAAATCTCTCAAAATTATTAACTTTACGTATAGGGAATTCTTAACTCAAATTAAACTTAATTTAAAATACTTTAAAGTCGTGGTATACAATTAAAAAAAATAATATATTTGAATTTTGACTTTCCTATTCAGATTTGTTGTTATGAATTGAAAAAAGTAGTGCATCGGCATAAAATGTTGACTAATATCGAAAATATTTTACTGTAAAAAATTGGTTTTTAATCGTTTTTTCTGCAGTATGCAGGTCATTAAAAAAAATACTTTGGAGCGATATTTTTTGTAAGTTTGGCATATAAAATACACCGCCGGTGTCGAGTTGACACCCAATTGTTTAAGTAAAAGTTGTTTGTTATAATATTTTCCATAATTCTTGTTTAATGAATAATTCCTGTATAATGGAGCGTATTCGAGATATTTGAAAAAATTACACGTATATATTTTACCTTTTTTTTTTTTTTTCCAAAAAAATTGTTAAAAACTACAATGAGCAACCGGAGTTTATGTGTGGTAAAAATACTAGAAAAAAAAGTGTAAATTATATAAATTTTCAGTAACAAAATGGGAATGGAAACGTAATTAAAAAATAAATGGTTAGATGTACCTACAATAATAAGAAAAAAAAAATACCTTAAATTTTGTAATAGTATTATTGAAATAGTAGAAATCAGAAAATAGAAAGGTTTTAATAAACAATTTTACGATGTTCTTCAATATCCCTGAAATCTTGAATGTTCAGCAAGGACTAGATTTTTGCGTTTAATTATTATATTTGGCTGGGATGCAACTTTGTAACTCATTGATAGTAAATCAGTTTTAATCAATAATTCTGTTTTTGTAACTTATTGATATGAAACCAGTTTTAATCGTTATTACTTTTTTTTTTTCGAACCAAATATGAAGAAAATAAAAATTACAATCGCAAATATACCAATTATTTTTCTTTTGATAAAATATTTTTATTTCACGTTATTATTTATTGGTAATTTTTTTTAGTTTGATAATATTTTGATAATATTCTTTAATGACAGAACTTATTGGGCTTAGGCAACTTCACAAACATTTGCTCGTAAATACTGTAGCCTACTTATGTTTTAATATTGATGTTTATTGATTATACTTACTTTTCTTAGCTGAAGCAATAAAAAAATATAATGATGATTAAATATTTTTTTACTTGTTTTATAAATCCATTTACTTTAATTTAAACCAACATATATATTTTTTAAATACGATTTCTTTTAAAAATTGTATTGTCAGCATACGAAAAAAAAAAACATTTTCAAAATATCCGACTAAAACCTTAATTATTTATGATTTCTTAAAAAAAAAAAAATCAATAAAAACATAAAAAGATAAATGAAAATACTGTACCTAATCTCAGTAATTGTAGATTAATTCTAAATTTAAACCTATTTTTTAAATCAATTATGCTCTCAAGTAACAAATGATTTTTCTAAAAATCATATAATTAAATTAAAGATAATGCTTTTATAAACAAAGGAGAAGATACAGATTTTTTTTAGAAAATACTTATAGATAATTTTAAACGTACAATTCATCAGTCTGTTTCAATTGGGTCCTTTTCTAATAGATAATAAAAAAATACTTATAGAATCACTTATAGAATCACTTATGTTTATTATCTGCCCATCTCGGACACTATTTGACGCAAGCAGTTGAAATTTGAAACAGTTGTAAGTAGTGGATCCGCTGGAGAGGCTAGCTAAGAGATTAATGTGCATCCAAACAACAGCTAAGCCGTGAGGTATCCGGCCACGTCGTGGATGGGTGTGGTTGGGACGTTTCACATGGGCCAGGCCACCATGGGACTAGCGTTTAACCAACGACGCCGTGGAATGAACGACAGTAAATGAGTGAGTGAATGTGAAAGTAAAATGACCTTTAAATGGTGACAATATTAGCCACAGGCTGCAGTGCTGCCCCGCTAAAAAAGGACTAGGGTGATAGCACGTGGAAAAAATATTAGCATAAATACTAAAAATGTATTTTCTCAACCTAGTGGTTAGTTTTTGGGGTCAAGTTAAAAATTACGAAAATGTTCTGTGGGGCCTTCGTGTTAGGTATAAAATGAAAACTCTTTAAAAAATTTCAAAAATATTACTTTTTTTAATAGACGCTTCAAATGTAACTCTCAGAAAAATTTATAAATATCACGAATATTGACAATAAGGTATGGATTAAACGATAATAATTATCAAGATTGCATTCGGTTAGGTAACTTTTTTTATGTAAAATCAAATATATTTATTCTACTTTTCATCAGCTCTAGGGCCTAAATCTATTAACGTCAACATACCAACTCACGTTTCCTATACACCATGGTGGCCTCTTTGTCCGTTGCTAAGAAAGGCTGTGACGTCACGGAATGCAAAATCGAGTTGACAGAAAATATTATGCTGCGGTTCGTACATTGGTTTTTTAAAAAATCTAATATTTTACTAATATTTAGTGGTGTTTATATTTTTACTTTTGGACTATACACCTGGGTTGGAGTTTTTATAAAATCGGTAATTAGATTTTTTAAAAGACAAGCCACAAAATGACATGGAAAAAACGTTTAATGATTTCCATCAAATTTCAAATTATTTACTTTTTATTTGAATTATGAATAATATTGTGTAAATGGTTTATTTTTAACATTTTGGAAGGGTATGACCTCCTTGCTAAATTCAGATCACACTTTGTTTATATCCTGAAATATTTTGAAATGTTGCTAAGCCTAGAGCGTGCCGTAGTTTTGCTATTGGCAAACAATGTTTACTGTTTACACACAAAAATCGTTAGAATAAATAAAGGGACTGAGTCTGAACTGAAATTAAATCCTAATGGGAAGAATTAAGAGTAATTATTCTGCAAATATCATTCACCATTTTTAAATTAATTGCAGCTTTGTCCACCCTATATTTAACCATATTCTTGGCAAGAACAGATTCTCGGGAGAAAAAAAATTTTGTTTGAAAATATTTGGTGTATATTTAAACAAAATAACGCAAAAAGAGAAAACGAAAATTTTTTTTGCGTAGTTTTTATTTTACAGACCCCTATTTTTATGTAGATTGTCAGATACGCTGCCAGCTTGGCGGCAATATTGTTTAGTATCCTACGAGATACTAAGCCTGGTTAAGGATACATATGTTTAGTGTTCTCTCTGGTCAAACTGTAGACTAATGACATAGGCGGCACGTTAGGAATTTTATCGGGCATATAATTCCAAACCTTTTTAGCAGGAATATCAATAATGACTCTTTCTGCTTTTGCATGTTGTTTTATACTACAGAACTGTGGATATAGATACTGGTAACGTATATATTTAGATTTTCACCACAAGCAGTAAAGTTAACCATATTTTCGCAATTCGCTTTACTCAGTAAAGAGTACGCGCCTTTAATTTCAAATAATTAACTTAATAATTTAAATAGGTAGAAAAATTCATATTTATTTATAAAAATCAAACAAAACTTGTAATTTTATAAAAAAAGTTAAAAATACAGAAAGTTGAAACAAAACTAAAACTACAATACGAATAAACAAAAAAAAAACGTAGCATTCATATGATATAAATTAATTGCAGAATAATAATCAAAATAGATAGAATCACTGAGTTCATTTACTAAAAATCAAACATAATTTCCAATTCTATGAAAAAAAATTAAAATCACAGAAAGTTTATGCAGCCAGGTCTAACAAAAATTTTGTGCTGTTGGCCTACAAATAAAAATAATAATATAGTGTATAATTTTATAAAAAAAGTTAAAAATACAGAAAGTTGAAACAAAACTAAAACTACAATACGAATAAACAAAAAAAAAAACGTAGCATTCATATGATATAAATTTATTGCAGAATAATAATCAAAATAGATAGAATCACTGAGTTCATTTACTAAAAATCAAACATAATTTCCAATTCTATGAAAAAAAATAAAAATCACAGAAAGTTTATGCAGCCAGGTCTAATAAAAATTTTGTGCTGTTGGCCTACAAATAAAAATAATAATATAGTGTACGCCATTGAATTCCACGGGCGTGATTTTTTACTGAGTACTTGGTAGCGTATCCCACCAGATACAAATTTAATTTACTATGTACTCGGCAGCGTATCGCCTCAGAAACATAACATTTTAGACAGTCTCTAATTTTTTATGTTAATATTTTACTAAGGTTTGCATGTAGTACAATAGTATTGATATATTTCTATATGTATGCGTACTCATATCTTATTATCGCGCCTAATTTCCAAAAAAAAAAAAAAAAAAATTTATAAACACGTGTACTCACCATTTCTAAAAATGTTCGATTTTTAACCGACTTCAAAAAAGGAGGAGGTTATCAATTCGTCGCGATATTTTTTTTATATATGTTCAGCGATAATTGTTAACACGGTGTCCGATTTCAATGATTCTTTTTTTGTTAGAAAGGGGGAACTTTAGGGGTGGTCCCATATAAATTTGGTCAAAACTTAATAATTTGGTCCATGAGAAAATCCTCAAATTCTTCATTTTTTATGTATGTTTAACGATAATGCTTTACCACCTTGTCCGATTTATATGATTCTTTTTTTGTTAGTAAGGGTGTACCTCAGGGGTAGTCCCATAATTTGGTTAAGATATGGTGGTGGCATCTGCACGTTTTTGAAGTCGGTTTTTTTTAATTTTTAATTTCTAATACTTGTAGATAACTGCGGTTAATGAGGTTGCCTCCAGGGATGTAAATTTTAACTGGGTATCTAGCAGTAGTATCCAACACTTGATTTCATAAATAAAACTAACTTCAGTCTCAAAATAATGTCCAGATACATGAATAAGTTTCAACACCAGAATACGAAATAGTAAAAGAAAAGCGCAAATTAAGAAAGAAAAAAAGGAAAAGGGCCTGAAATATACAAAATACTAGTTTAGTTATAAAATAGAATAATAGGAAATAAAAATAAGTGATGGTTTAAGATTTTACGTTACCTGAAGATGAAATGTGGCCTTATTTGATGTCAGTTTCTTGTTTAATGAAAACCAAATCCTCTTTCGAGTATACTTTAGTTACCAACAAATAGTATAAGTAATAATATTTTCAATTGATTTCTTTTTTAGTACATGAATCTTTATAAAAAGTTCCTCAAAAGCACATGCCACTTGAAGGTGTACCAAAACAGTAATGATAGCAGGATATGCCTAAACAAGTTAAAATGACCTCCACAGGAAAAGATATTAAATCATGTTAGGTAACTTGAAAATATATACACAGCCAATTTCTCACAACCTAATTCCAAGAATTTTCAGATTATCTGGGGTTTTAATTATTGAATTTTCCAAAATATAAAACAACTGTCTAAAGTGAGTGACATAATGTTAAAATAAATGTAAATAAAGAATAGAAAATAAACCTGAAACCATTCATCTAATTCAAATCGTTTCTATTTTCTTTTAGATTTCTAGAACCAAACTACAAATTATTCGAGGAAATATTGAAGAATATATAATACAGAAAACCAGAACGAACCTACATAGCACTAAAGAAGTATCGGACAAAAGGTTAAAATTCTTTTACAAACAATTTGGGTAATGGAATGATTAAGGTATATTTTTATTCTAGTTATTACATAAAACGTGAGAAATGGACCTTCAATCATTAAAAGAAACTTCTACTCAAAGCTTGTATATTGAATGTTCTTTTTAATAGATAATATTAAAAATTATGAATATAATTTAATTAACAGTTAAAATTCAATACTATTTTATTTATTATGGTAAAAGCATCTCAATATTTCTTTTAAATTTTGAACCGTAATACTACACAAACTACACAAGCTACCCATTGAGATGGTACGTTAGCTGAAGTTGAAATGTAGCCTGATTTGATATATGTTTATGCTTTATTGAAAATCAAACCCCTTTTTCGAGCCTACTTAATGTACCTGCCAAAATCCCTGATTTTCTGCTTCGCGAACGCTTGAAATCGAAATGCGCATACTCATCTGTCGTGAAATTGTCGGCGACAGGCTCCGTGAACAAAACTTTTATAAAAGGGACACCCTCTATTTAGTACCAATAAATTTTTAGAAATTTTGGTTAATAGCCATCATATAAAGACCATTTGATAATACTGTTGCGCCTGAAAAATGTTGCTACGGAAATAGATGTTTTTTAAATTACTTAAAAATTTCACAATTTTTTATGAACCATACAATTTGAAACTTATTGTTATTTCTGAAAATAACAATTTAAGAACGATTGAATTTACCAAACCAGTTATGTCTAAACAGAGCAGACAACCCAAGAACATTTGTCAAAGTTTTGTCGCTAATTTTAACCTAAAAATTGTTCAAATCACTCAACTCAACTTTAAAAAAAGAGCAGAATTTTTAAAAATAAATGTCGTAGGCCGATTTTAAAAACAACAAATAACGTTGGAAAGATTAGGGAACATTCCAAACTTTTTCCCATCACAAATATTCAGAAAAATCTAGAATTTTACCGCCCGCGTTAATTTTAATCAAGCCATCAATTTTTCCAAGACCGACAAACGTTACCATTCTGCTTAGGAACGCTCCAGACATAATAAAAACGTCCTAGCAGCCAGTAGGAATACAGCAGGAATGGCGTAGGAAAAGATTGGCAAAGAAGAGGAAGAGTGGAAGTGGAACAACTCGTTGGATGCAAAGCCTGATTTACGTTTTTCCTGCGACAGATTTTAATGTTATTTCGAGTCACAAATTGTTTGAATTGCGTCGTGATTCAGGGAGAGGACGTTAACTGGCGCTCATTAGACTGAGCCCGGATTCACCTTATATTTATTCATATTATTGAAATGAATCTGGGATTCTGGATAGTCTCTCGATGATGCCGATTGAGAATATACAAGGGATGTCAAATTTATTAAGTAAATCACCGCCTTTTAAAATAATTTCGTGAGTATCATTGTTTTTAAACTGAAACCTTGTGTAGCAATATTGCGTCGATACGAGACATAACAAGCAATATTTAGCCTTTTACTATGGAGTTTACATCAATTGATAAAAGAGGTTATCCTTGCATTGAATTGAATATTGTTTATTTTATATTTCATCAATATTTTATTTAAACAATTAAATTAAAAGAATAATTAAAAAATATTAAAGATGTAGGTATTTTAATCTAACGTTTATTTATTTCATAAATACAACACTAATTTATATAGCGATCGTTCGGAAGAAAAGGGTTACGTTATAAAAAAGTCTATTTTTTAGTTTGATTTGAAACTTGATCAGTGGCCAATAGGTGGCAGCATGTGACACGTGTCTTTTTGCAATTCTCTTAGTGTATTCCCAATAACACTAGGCTTGTTTCGGTTCTTTCGGAAAAAAGTTCAGAATCACTGATTTACACTCGATCAGCTAAGAAGTTGCCTCGCGACGTGTTCTTGAAACATTAATTCATCCACTATAATTGAGAACTGGTACCGACGGTTTTGTTTGCAATAAAACAAACCCATTGTTACATTTTAGTTTGTCTAGAGCTATTTCGCGAGTCAAGTTTGTTTTAAAAAGGTTACATTTCAGTTAGTGCATTTTTTATTTAAAGGTACGTATTTAATTTGCAAGAGAATAGGTACTGTAGATTTTGGTATATGAGTTAGACATCTCGCTATAATAACAAAAATTTATTTAGATTTTAAAAAAAGTATAATATTAAAATGTATTGACAGTCTTCTTCGTCAGTACTTGTCGTCGTCTTGTTTATTATTATTTTTTTTTCTTTCTTTTTCGTTTCCATAAAAACTCCATGACCACGGTCGTCAAGGCTCGACCAATCAGGGCACACCTTAGAAGATGTCGAGCCGACATATCTACCTAAGGCTTACCAACGGTTCTCTTATCTCTGACCATGACTACAGTTACAACCTTAGACTAAGTCTAAGGTTACGACATCGACGCTTGACCAACCTCAAATACAAACGACTTAAAAATTTTAAAATGAAATGACAAATATGTCAAAACTAAAAAAAGGTAAGGTTATGTGGGGAACATGATGTCGCCACAGATACATATCAAAATGTTAGACTTTTCTTTTAAAATGAAATATGAATTATTCTTACCTTTTAAAATAATAACGTTACTTTTAATTATGTAACCCTGTTCTTGTAAAATAAAAAAAAAACATTTTATTTTGCTTTATAATGCTTTTGAACCAAATTTTTAAGCTAGGTTCTTCGTGGTCTGTTATATTTATAATGAATCTTTTTTCTTGGAAATTAATCAATACATTTTTTATTATGACATATAACTGTTTTATTAAGAAATTGTTTCAAAATTCGGGTTTTAAAATGTTTGCAGTTATTTTATATATTTATTAGATTAGACTGAGATTTAATTAGGACTATGGGCCATGTGGCCTCCCCTACCTCGACCTTTTTAGATCTAATGTGGATGTCTTCTAATCGTTATTTAGAGTACCTTGTCTAATTCGGTCTTTTGTAGTAGACTCCATAGACTGGAAAGTAGTTAAGTAGTTCTTTGATATAGCTAGTTGTTCTTGGTTTTTCTTCCTAGACCTTCGCAGTAGCACAATACGTGTTTAGCCATTTCCTCCTCTTTCTGACAGAATTGGGACAAGGTCACTTCTGTTAGACCGATATTATACATATGTTTGTTAAGCCTACAATGCCCTGTTAATAGACCTACTAGTACTCTAGTATTTTTCCTATTAAGACTTAGTAGATGCTCGGTGACTTAAGGCGATGGTCCCAGACAAGCTTTGAGTGTACCTGCATAAAACTGACTGGGTTTAACGTCGCTTGACTGTTTAAATCTATGACAGTGGTTTTTGCATTTACCTTCTGTCTTAATACCTCTTTTGCGCAGTGATGTACTGCTGCTATTTCTGCCTGGAATACTATCGCATGTTTTTCTAGGCTTAGTGAGATTCTTGTCTTTGGCTTGGTACTATATATACATACTCGTGAACCTTCTTGGTTTTGGAGCTGTCTGTATACCAGGTGAATTTTGCATGAATAGGAGGTCCTCCCGTCTAGGCTTCCCTGTCTGGTATACTTACTTTATATTGCTTTTAAAAGCTAAACTTTGGGAACATTTCATTTAAAGGCATTCCCATTATTTGGTCGTTCTCAACTCTTTATATAGCTCGCTGTAGTCGGGTCCAAGCAAACTGCTTATGGGTGATGAACCTTTGTGCAGTCTGTATGTGACAGACCTGGCTTCGCCCTGAATGAATAAATGTAGTGGTGTTAGGTTTAGCATGACTTCTATAGCTGCTGTTGAAGTAGTTCTCATAGATCCCGTGGTACTCAGGCATACTTGCCTTTAAATACCATTGAGATGTCAAATAGCTCCAGCTTGCCGAGCCTTTGGCCACCATACCACCGACCCGTAGGTTATCATCGGCTCTATGACTCTGGTATATAACCATAGGGACATTTTCGGTTTTGGTCCCCAATTTTTTTCTACACAACCTTTGACATAAGTTAAGGAATGTTGTTCTCTTTTGGGTGACCTTTTGCAAGTGTTAAATCCATGTTAACCTGTGATCATAAATGACTCTAAAGTAATTGGCCTCTTGAGCAAATAAAACCTTCACTTCTTTCAGTACTGGTGAATTTATTCCTGTTGGTACTTTTCATTTTGTAAAGTTGACTATTGTGGTTTTTTGAGTGTTTACTGTTAGTTCCTTCCTCTGCACCACTAGGTAACAATGTTTAGAGCGGTTTGTGTGCGCTCCAATATTGTACCTGTAAACTTGCCTCTTACGACGATCGCCAGGTCATCAGCATACCCTAGGCAATAGAAATTTGTAGATAATAGCCATTTTATGAGTTCGTCCACTAGGAGTAACCAGAGGAGGAGTGATAGTACTCCTCCTTGAGGGCAGCCCCTGCCTGCTTTAGCTGTCAGTGTAGCTTCGCCTAGAGATGATATTATTACCCGTTCTTCTAGGCTGGCTTTAATCCACTAACATAGGACTACTGGTACCCCTTTCATTGTTATGTTCTTTGCTGCTTTGTTTTCTCTGGACAGTTTTCCTCGTAAGCGGTTATAATGGCCTTACTTACTTGGTCTACTACTCGATTAAGGCTTTGCTTACCTGTTATTTCCATCATACCCTCTTTGAGATACTCTCCAAATGATATTGAATATCTTTCCCTGTTCGTCGCTCTAGGGTTTCTGTATTTTGTTTAAATTCGAGGTAAGGTAATTAGATCAAATCTAATCTATTTGTGGTCTGAACACGATAATTCGTGTGACACATGCCACTTTGAAATGTTATTACCTACCTGCTTTACTCGAGCACAGAGTCATATCTAGGACTTCTTTTCTCGTTGCGGTGATGAAAATTGATTTATTTGTTAAAAGCTAGTAAAATTTTTAAGAAAGGGATTACTAAAATTGTCACATATTAATTTCAATCAAAAAACGAACGCTAATAATATTTGCTAATTCCGGTAATACACCACATGGAGATTTTGACCAAGTTCAAACTAATGCCAACAGTATTATAACTAAATGCTTCGAAGAGACTCCAGGTATAGTAAATAAAATAAAAGCAAGTGCTTTCCAGTCCAAAAAGGTACCTACTGCAATAGAAATTACAGTTGCAGGTAAATTTAAATTTTAGAGTATTTTTATTTTTTTAACTCTTTTAAAATAAAATTTTCCATTAAAAAGTTATTGTTAGCTATTAAAATGCTAATATTAAAAAAGGGACAAAAAAGATGTACTTTATTTTTTGTTATTTTCTGTTACTTTGTCGATGATAATTAATTTTTTATCACATTTAAAAAAAAATGAACAAAATAAAGCTCTTAAGGTGTTTTTACTTAATGTAAACAGTATTGTGCCCGTTTGCATCATATAAGCTTAAATAAAAATCTCAAACTCTCAACAGAGGAAAAAGAACGAGATGATTTACCTACTGACGAGTTGCCTGTTGGAAATATTAATAAGTAAATTTAGGTTTATTATTTAATTATTTTTTTTTAAACAATTATATTTTTTTAGATAATAAAGTAAAAAATAACGTTTCATTATATGAGAGAAGAAAAAACATTCAGCACCTTCATCTAGGACCTGCAGTAGATCCAGTTGTTCAGTAAGTTCATCTCTCATCAGATTCTAAAGCATAACTCTTTGATAACAGCATTAACAATCCGCCCTAGCATGAGTCATTATCGGAGTATCAACTGATGAAAAAGAAAATCCAAAAAAATGAAAGGTAGTAAACAAATAATTCACAGTAAAAAAAGGTTAAAAAAAAAGTAGAAATCCTTAGGCATGGCAACAAAATGTTAACAAGAGATTAAAAAATAGTGGCGAGAGTTACATTGGTTTCCCAATGAGCACACGTACTTTAAAAAAACGTCGAAAACTGGTTGATAACCGAACGTATAAGAAAAAGTTCAAATGTCGCGGAAAATAACGTTATTCACAACCACAAATTGCATTTAAAATTAACGTATTGTTACACAGGTTTTTGGAATCGCAATTTATTTCAACTCAACTTTAACAACAATTATACAACTAATAACATTAACATGTAACATCTATCATAAAACTAAAAAACTGACGTCAGTCTCATCCTTATATAGTTTGCTTCCATTCTCGAACCTTCTCTAAGTGTTATCTAGAATATTCTTGACGGTTAATGACATTTATGGACATTTCTGGAATATTCTATCTTCTTTTACCTGTACTTTTACTTATGGCGACCGCAGCACACTGTAAAGCAATAAGTAACATTCCATTTCTTTTTCTATCCATACGTTTCCTATGATAGCAACAGGCTACTCCAGGGTGCTGCGTAACATTGCTTCCTTCTCTCTAGTTATTTGCCCCGAATAACTTGATTACTTGGATCTGGTTGGAGCCAACGGGGAGAATCTGAACCACAGTATGGCACTAACTTCTCAATGTGAACTACCTTGGGTTTACTTCTCGTTGACAACTGGATGCGGTAGATCAAATCGTTGATTTTCTTAAAGACGGTGTAGGGGCCTTCCAAGTTCCGTTGCTGCTTTTGACAAAGTCCTTTTCGGCGCTTCGGATTTTACAGCCATACTAGATCGCCTCTCTCAAAATGTATCCCTGTGACATGCATGTCGATTCTAGCTTTTGCTTTATCACTATTAACTTTCAAACGTATACCTTCTCTAATCTTTCTTTTAAGTTCTGTATGTACGTGGGAGAAGTACGCATCTCTTCTTCACCAGAAGGCTGCCTTCCAAAAAGAAGATCATGGAGAAGTTTCATTTCCCTTCCGGTAATCATCATGGATGGGGCATAACTGGTCGTTTCATGTTCAGAACTTCGGTAGGCTAGCAGAAATAGAGGAATTAAAGTATCCCAGTCCTTTTGATTATCAGAGACAAACATTGAAAGATACTGGCATATCGTTCTGTTGTGTCTTTCTACTATTCCGTTGGACTGTGGGTGTAGAGGCGTAGTGCGTGTTTTCCTGATGTCCAACAGTTTCATTAATTCTTGCCATAATTCGGATTCAAAATTTCGTCCTTGGTCAGAATGTAATTCCAGGGGGACTCCGTGTCTGGAAATGACGTTTGTCATAAATGCTTCCGCTACTGTCATCGCTTTCTGATTAGGAATAGGCACTATTTCGGGCCACTTTGAAAAATAGTCCATAACAACCAACAAGTATTTGTTTCCCCTTTCTGTTAAGGGAAGTGGTCTGAGGATATCAATGGCGATTCGTTCGAAAGGCTCTCCGGTAAGGTACTGTGCCATTTTACTTCTTGTTTTGGGCCCTTTTTAACCATTACAGAGGTCATATTCCTTACACCAATCTTCTACATCCCGTCGGCAATTGACCCAATAAAATCTTTCCCGATCTCGTGCAAGTGTCCTTTTAGTACCAAAGTGTCCTCTTGAATAACTGCTATGAAGCTCATCCAATACATTTCTGACCTGTGATTTCGGCAGAATCACTTGGCGGACTACATGTACTCCATCGGGGCTCTCCCACTTCCGGTGCAATAGGCCATCGTGAAGATACAGGGAATCCCACTGAGTCCAGTACCCTTTAATGGTTCCACTATATTTGGCTATCTCTTGCCATGTAGGTCTTACTCCATTTCTAAGCCATTCTCGGACAACCTTCAAGTCATTGTCTTTCTTTTGTGTCTTTTTTAGGCTTTCAAGGGTGATTTTGTCTTCGTCGTCCTCTGGCTTGATAGTGGTCGCCTGTAGACTAACTTCTTCAACCAGCTCCTCTCGTTCTTCAAGCCTTTTACAGTACCAGCATTCTCGTTCTAAACAGGGTCTGGAGAGAATATCTGCGTTGCTATGGAGACGTCCCCTTCGATGCACTATCTTAAAGTTATATTGTTGCAGTCTTTCTATCCATCTAGCAACTTGTACCTAAGGTTTTTTTAAATTTATCAGCCACTGCAAGGCACTATGGTCACTTCTAATAATAAAACTTCTGTTAAAAAGGTAAGTATGAAAGTGTTCAAGGGCTTTGACAATAGCTAATAGTTCTTTCCTGGTGACGCAATAATTCTTCTCTGCTTTTCCCAAGGTCTTACTAAAGTAAGCGATTACTTTCTCTTCCCCCTCTTCTGTAAGCCGTGTCGGGATTATTTACTGTCCAAAATAAATTGTCTTTTTCTCGAGGATAGGCTAGGATGGGTGCTGTGATCAATCGCTTTTTCAACTCGGTGAAGGCATTTTGGCAATCCGGCGTCCAGTCAAATATACTACTGTTTTCAGTTAGTCGACGAAGGGGTTCAGCAATTCGGCCAAAGTCTTTGACGAATTTCCGGTAATATAAGCATAGTCCAAGAACACTTCTAATTTCTCTTTTATCTTTTGGTTTAGGCTAATCTTTGATAGCGATAATTTTCTCCGGATCAGTTTTGATTCCTTCCGCAGAAACGGTGTGTCCCAAATAATAAGCTTCCGATTGGAATAGTGGACATTTTTTTGTGATAAGCTTTAGATTGGCATTTCTTGATCTGTCAAATACTTTACTCAAATTTGTTATACTCTGTTTTTAAACTAAGAGGAGCAAATTAAAAAGTCCTATTTATACAGGGAAATATAACTAAAAAAGTAACTAGATATCATTTTAGCGGTAAATTTGAATTTCTCTTGTATTATTTCAAGAAAAACATTTCAAAACTTTGTTATGAATTCATTGAAGTCAGTTTTAGATAACCAACGAATAAAGATGACACTAAATTGTGCTCATTCCGTTTTTGATTTATAATTATTGTATTTTAGTTGTACTTTTATTTTTTCCTTACTTCGTCTCATATCGCAGCTCGGACCAGTATGTTGGAAAGAGAATTAATCGCCCAAGCAGCGACCAAATTTCAGTAAATTGAGTAAAATGTCTCCCAACAAAATACAAAATTATTTACATTTTCAGTTTAACATAGAGTTTTAATTCGATATTTTATTCATTGTTCTATAAGTAACTGTGATTAGAAAATTATATATCTATTATAATAACAGAAAAGAAAGTAAATAGTAGGTTTTTCAATTTGATGGAAAAATTAGAAAAATAGGTATGTCAGTTCGATTTGTTGAAATGAAATTAAGCACCTATTATTACCTACCTATTACAAAACATATTTAGGAGGGACTGAAAAATATGTAGTTGCAGAAAAGCTTATTTAAAATGAAGAATTTTGGCAGGTACAAAAAAATAAAGTTTATTTTTATATTTCTTTATAGGTATAGTTTAATTTGTAATATTTTTTCTTAAAATTAAACTACAAGATTACCATTAGTTGTAGGGATTTCCTAATTAAATAAGGGTTCTTTCTTCAGGCAAAATGTAGCAAAGTTCTGAAGTACGACAGGATATGTTTGCAGACAAGTGTTTTGAAATGAAATAAATCAAATCTATACGAATTTTGTCTCCACTAACAAGATGTTATATTCAACAGTCGAAAGTGTAAACTTGTGGGCAACAGCTTATTAAATGTATGTAGAAGTCCAAGAAAATGCAATGGTACCAGCTTTTACTATAATAATAATGGTTTTTATCATTCTCCTATTTTTTTGTAGATAGGATTTATAACTGTTGCTTAAATTCCACATTGTGTATCAGAATGTCTTTGGTCTTCTTGAAAACATATTTTTATACAATATAAAGCAGATGGTATATTTTTTTGAGACATCCTTCAAGCCTTTCGAAAACTAAATGTTTATTTGCAGGTAAGATAATATCTATCTTAATTTTCTATAATCATTTATTGTATAGACAAATAATTAAATAAAAATTATTAAGGCATAAAAAAGGTAATTTGTAACTTTGTGTCAGCAGAAGGATTTCCTACACCCAATTTAATATATTTTTTACAAACAAATAAAATGTCTTTAGTATGATCGGTAGATATTTTTAATAATTCAGCACTACATATGTTTTGGAATCTTCTGGTGCAGTCACAGCTTTTTAAAATTTAAAAAAACATTTAGGAACATAAACACTTTAAAATGGTCATGGATGAAACCCATATTTTGTGATAGTGTGTAGGTAGCTTACAACTAGTTGATTAAATTAAAATACACGTTTGACAAATCTTTTACACATTCGCAGAGTTTAATATGTGTAAGTGTAGTTATAATCTTTGCAGTCTATTTTATAAACTACATTTAGTTGAGTTGCTTTCTTGAGTTTGGCTTAAAATTTAAAAATAAGGTTTCGTTTACGAGCAATTTTTACATTATAATTAGAGAACATTTTTGACACTTGTTTGGAAAGTCCTTTTACATATAGCAATTTAATATTTAAAAAAAGGTGCCACACCAAATGTTACAGTGATAACACTTTATGCTTTTGACTATTTAAGTACCAAGCTATTTATTTAAAATAATAAAACAAGGTATTTGTTTTAGGTTAAATAATGAAAATTTTGGAGGCCACAAATTATGGTTATAGTCAGATGGTGTACAGCACTTTTAAATATATCCAAAATATTTTGTAGTTTTAAATGTTAATTAACAATTTTGTAAATGGTTTATTTTCAAATAAATAAAATTTACTTTAATATTTATTTATATTTTAATCATTTTGATTAGAAATTCATTAATTTTAAGTATAAGAAAAAATTAGTAATAAAGTCGTATTTTTTTTTTAAGCAGAACACCAAAAAAGCAATATTTACCAATTTATAATATTGCGGAAAAAATGCTACCATATATTCCTGAGGCTTAAATATAACGATTTAACCCAACTTATATCAGTCCAAAAGTGGATGATTTCAGAAATACAGAGTGTTAAAAGTTCAATTTAGTTTTTCATAAATAATTTTTTTAATAATTAATGTATTTTTAAAATATTTGGTTAGGAGGGGTTTGTGGGGTAAAATATTTAAAGCTGCTCCCATTTTTATTGTAAAATTTAAAGGACGCCTTTTTTTATAAATCCAGATTTCTCAAAAACGGCTACTCTAATCTACTCTTACCACTTATACCTTGCAGAACAAGAATTTTTATTTAAGTTAAATACAAAGTGGCGCTTAAATGTGTGTAAGATACAACAATTTTACAATAAAAATGAGAGCAGTTGTAATTTTTGTATACTACACTGTAGTTTTGTAATTTTTTTTTTTAATATGGGTTAGGAAAACAACATATGAATAGTAGTATCTTTATTTTGTAAATTTGTTATAATATTTTAATTAATAATAAAGTTTAAAAAATAAAACAAAAATACATAAGAAGTGCTTATACAACATAATAAGTGAAAAGACAAAGTACATCTTGACATTTACATTGAATCAGAAACAAAAAACACTCAGTACTCAATATGTTAATCTACATCAGAAGATTCGTTGTGTTTTTAGCTGCCACCTGATTTATTTGTGCCTCTATCAATTCTATGGGATTTAACTCGCAGTGATATGGGGCAGCCACTACACAACTTTATTGGTTTCTTTAGCCTTTACATCGACAACATTCAAATTATGTGCATCTTTATGTTGCCAAATTAGGTGTAAAAGTTGATATCACTTCATATTTAAATAAATTTAATATTTTTAGTTTTGTAACCATTCCTGTCAGATTTTCTTGATGACAAAGGAATTTTTTCAACTTTTCGACTATAATATGATACATTTTCCATCACAATCATAGCATAATTAGAAAACTTCGTAAAAAATGTAGAAAACCAATTCTAAAATAATTCGGATTTCGTCTCGTCAAGGTAAATGCATTTTCTACAAAACCTTCAGAATTAGCACGTATATTAAGGCACCTGCTTTTGGCTTTTCAGGCCTGTTGATAAACCTTATTATGATCTTCATCAAAGTATAAGCTTGACCTGTTTTGTTTTCTATATTGTTTGATGGATTTTAAATCTACGTATATAGTGTTCTATCAATACACTTTGACAATTTCTTTTCAAATATCTAAAAAAATATATAAATAATAAATAAACAGTACATTTGACTGGTCAAAGTTACAAACTTACTTAGTTATTATATCTCAAGAAAGTATATAAAGATGAATAATATATTTGTGGCAAATCTAAATATTTCAATTATTGCAAAATTTTATTCAATCTAGATAACTTATTTTTTAAAAAGAAATCGTGTACTAATCTTCGAATAGCATTTAGCATCAACATCATCAAATGTTTTTAGAACTCCTCGTCTTCCATAAATACTTTTTAGACTAGATTGTTCCATTATTGCGGTATTATTTCAATAATCGGTAAGTAGTTGACTTTGACCTGTAAGAAAAATATTGAGTATTTAATATTATTTTTAATTTGAAAGTAATAAGTAAAACTTACTGGTAGCTTGAGAAATTTTGGATATAACATCAACAATTTTGGTTTTTGTATTATTATCCAATACCTGTACATATTTATTATTTACTGCTTTTCTGAGAGACTTGAATAGCCTAAACTCATTCGTTTTCGTTGTTTTGATGGACTCCGCAAGGAACTGTTATAATAGTAGAAATTCAATACAATTGCTTATTAAAGTTTTGAAAAGATCTGTTATTAAAGAAATAAAATAAAAAACTAAGTAATAATGATGAGATATCAAAGCAATAACAAAACTTAAATTATAAATGGCAGAATCGAAAATAGAACTGTCAACCCCTGTCAACAGTAGCTAAAAAGTGATGTGTGAAACTGACTTCAATCTGACCAATTAGAAGTCTGACAGACATCTGACAGAATTAAATTCAAAAGTTTTTGACATGATCATTTATGTCATCGAGATACATTAGACAAGTTTTTTAGGTTAATCTTTTTAAAACCATTTCCATTAGACGTTCAAAGGTAGCTGGGGCATTACAGAGACCAAACGGGAGAACCTGGAATCTGTATAATCCGCTGCCAGTTGAAAAAGCAGTTTTGTCTCGATCGTTAGGATGTACTTCTACTTGCCAGTATCCGCTTTTCAAGTCTAGCGTGGAAAACCATTTTGCACCTGATTAGTGTTTAGTGTTTAGTGTGTCGTCTATTCGGGGGAGTGGATAGCTGTCTTTCTGTGTTATCTGATTTAATCTTCTATAGTCTACACAGAAACGAGTAGATCCGTCTTTCTTAGTTACTAGGACCACAGGTGAGCACCAGGGACCAGAAGCTTCTTCAATAATATTTGCAGCCATCATGTCCTGTATCATATTATCTACTTCTTTTAGTTTAGCAAATGGAAGTCTTCTAGGTACTTGTCGTATTGGCCTTGCATCGCCTGTATAAATTCTATGTTGGGGCATTTAAAAAAAAAACATGTATCGTAAACCTATATTATCTGAATTGATAAGAAAATTATGATAAAAAAGTTATTATTGTCTTAAAAGTGTAACACCCTGTAGCTCAAAAATTAAGATATTTATGACATGTTCATAATAACTTTTTTTCATAAAATCACCCAAGGATTTACATACTTAAGTATTGGCACTCAATTAATAAATATTATGCATGGTGTAAGGATACAGGTGAAGCGGTAAGCGGTACGAAATTTGGTCATTCTTGCGCATGACGTCACCTGCGGAGCATATTTTTGTTTTGCCTATGTCTCCAATGTTAAAAAGCGACTTTTAAAGTTATTCTAATATTTTCCTGGTAGTGTTTAGAAGTTTATAGATATATTTATCTTAATATTTAATATCATTTCTATATATCAATAGGCCTGTTTAGAAATTATTGGTACGTATTATTAAATTAATTTCTAATTAAGTTGGTAGTGTAATTGATATAAAGTTTGGTTATGTAACATTTTTGTTGTATTTTAAAGATAAAAGAAATAGTTTATATTCATTATTGTTATTTTAACATATCATTATTATTATTATTATATTATTGATACATTAAAATCTACTATATTTTAGGGTGTGTAGTTACTAACAAAATGCCAGGTTGTGCAGTGTTTGGCAGCAAGAACTATTTAAGAAAAACAAAGAGAACAAATATTAAGTATTTTGGATTTCCGAAAACAGATATAGCCAAAGCCTGGGTCAACGGTTGAGGGTGAAAAGATACAATTAATTTGAAAAATGGTATGATTTTTGCAAACCTAACTTGAATATGATTAATTTTATGTCTTGTTTCTTTTTTAAGCTTGTATTTGTTCCATACATTTTTCGAAGGATAGTTTTGAAATACCCTTACAACAGAGGCTATTAAACTACTCCACTAAGACTGGTAGAAACTTAAAACAAACAGCAGTTCCTACTGAAAATCTCCCATTGAAAAAGAGACAATTGTCTGCAGAAAGTGAAGATAGATTAAGAAGGCAGGCAAAAAGATATCGACAAACATTTATTGAGAGCTTTGTTAATATTTCGGGGCATTCCAGACAATTGTCAACTGCAGACCAGGACAAGGAGAATCAAAGTTTGGAAACAGACACTCAAAATATATTGGTATCATCAGAACTAGAAACGTATGTACAAATTTACCTTATTAACAAAAAATGTGGCTTTGAAAAGAAAATTACACAACTTAGCATATACTAATTAACATTACAATCTGTACAGTATTCACACCCTGTATTCAATTTGTTTTGTATCGTAGTAATAGTTTGTTGAAAAAAAAAAAATATATATGTTGTCAAAAATTAATAAAATGATTGTCACATTGGAATTTGGCTATCATTACAAAAAATCAACATAATAAACCTATTTGGGGGTTTAATTCTATAAATACAGTCCAAACGGGAGATATCCCAAACATAGTGGTTCATCGAGCCGGATTTGGAGGCTAGTGGATTTGGATGCTAGTTGATTTGGAGGCTAGTGGATTTGGAGGCTGGTGGAGTAAAACAGAATTGGAGAGAAGTTTGGTTTCCTTTAAGCGTTGACCTTTCTTCAAACATATCCTTTTTTAAGTCTTTATACTTTTAAATTATCTTGGAGTAAGTATTGTATATTAAGTTGGTAGTTCAAATGGCAGAACTAAAAAATTTAAATAGGAAACGCGGTAGTGTAAAAACAAGACTCACATGTTTTGAGAGGTATTTAGAGGATTTATTAAAAAATAAAAATATTGGTGAACAATTTCTAAATCGTTTGGCTTTGTCAGAGTTAGAAAGAAAATACGAAACATTAAGTAACTTACAGTTAGAATTTAATGAAATTCAAGAACAAATAGAGTTGTTAGTTTTAGATGAACACCTAGAAGCAGAGTTCATTACTCGGAATGATTTTGATTCAAAACTAAATAAACAATTAGCGTTAGCAAAAGTAATTTTAATTGATCATAACAGTGATTTGTTTGCTGTTGTAGGTTTGGATGAAAACGGTTCTCATAATTCAAATATAAGTCAATCTGCTATTCCAGCAAATAATGTGAGTTTTGGGTTAAAACCTGAGTTTTCTAGCATTCCGTTACCTAGATTTGATGGGTCTCTTGAAAATTGGATGGAATTCAGAGACGTTTTTGAATCTTTGGTACATAACAATGCAGGTTTTACCGATATTCAAAAGTTTCATTGCTTAAGAGAGGCTTTAGATGGAGTTGCAAAAGAATCAATTCGTGGAATTCAATTTGCTGCAATAAATTATTCATTTGCATGGGATTCTCTATATGAACAATTTAATAAACCTTATTGCTTAATAAATAACCAACTGAAATCATTATTTGAGTTTCCTAATGTTAAGAAGCCCTCAGGTAATGAATTGCGTAATCTTTTAACTGGTTTTACAAATAAGTTAGCTTTTATTAGTAGACTAGGTGTTTCAATAGAAAATTGGGATGTATTGATAATTTATTTGATCAACTCTAAACTTGATGAAGTTTCACAATCAAAATGGGATGATTATAGACCTAAGGGAAATTTACCTACACTAAATGAATTCAAATCTTTCTTAATAGAAAGAGTTGAACATCTTGAACACTTAGAACAAAATAAAGGTAACAAAGTAGACGTAAAAATGGAAAGCAAGGACAATTTCAAGCATAAAAATAAGCATTCATTTTTGGTTTCAAATAACAATTGTTTAGTTTGCAATGGTGAACATTTGATTTATCACTGCAAGAAATTTTTAACTTTAGATACTCACAAAAGGTATAAAAAAGCTAAAGAATTGGGTTTATGTTTGAACTGTCTCAAAAAAGGTAATCATATTGGCAAAAAGTGTGAACTTTCTGGTTGTAGACAGTGCGGATCAAAACATAATACATTGTTACATCACTCACAGCCAAACTATAATCAATTAGTTCAGGACCAAAACATCGATGGAAACGCCAGTACTAGTAGTTCTGGTACTGGGAGCAAGGAAGAACAAAAAGAAATATCTTCTGGGCTTTCTTTGCTTTGTGAAAGAAATGGAGATGTTTTGTTGTCTACTGTAATGGTCAAGTTGATAGGCCAAGAAGGTAAAGTAGTAGAATGTAGGGCTCTTTTGGACAATGGCTCTCAGCTTAATTTAATAACAAAAAAGTTATGCCATCAGCTTAATTTGTCAATGGAAAGAGTGGACTTTTCCATGATTGGTATAAATCAAGCAATCTCGACTATTAAAGAAAGATGTTCAGTACAGGTGAAGTCTTTTCACTCTGACTTTAAGTTAGATGTGTCTTGTTTGGTGATAGATAAAATAAGTGAATCTTTACCTAGTCAAAATATTAATATTTCTCATTTAAAAATCCCTAGTAATTTGAAGTTGGCAGATCCTAATTTTGAGAAAAAGGGGCCAATTGATCTTCTTTTAGGAGCTGAAATATTTTATAGGTTACTTTGTATTGGACAAATTCATCTAGGACATGGCCAGCCTGTTTTGCAGAAAACTAAGTTTGGGTGGATTGCATCAGGATCACTTCTATATAGGCCTACATTTGTTTCTCAAAGGTGTAATTTAACTTTAAACTTGGATGTTCAAGAACAATTGGAAAAATTTTGGGACATTGAGGAACCTCCCCGATTAGAATCGGTGGAAATGAGTAAAGATGACTTGGAATGTGAAAAGATTTTCATAAATACTACAAAAAGATTAGAAGATGGTAGGTTTTTAGTAAGAATTCCTTTTAAGGAAAATCCATTAGTCCTTGGGGATTCTAGAAAATATGCATTAAATAGGTTAATGTCCATGGAAAAAAGGTTTTTGAAAAATCCTGTTTTAAAAAAGATGTATACAGATTTTATGATTGAATATGAGCAGTTGGGTCATATGTCTGCATCTGACGATAATTTAATTGGTGTACCTTCATATTTTCTTCCTCATCATGCTGTAGTAAATGAAAATAGACTAACTACAAAATTACGAGTTGTTTTTAATGGGTCAGCTCCAGCTGATAATGGTATTTCATTGAATAGTATTCAGTACACTGGTCCGAAAATTCAGGATGACTTGTTTTCTATTTTTGTTCGATTTCGGCAACATAATGTTGTGGTTGCTGCTGACGTCGAAAAGATGTATCGAATGGTTTTCATAGAACCAGAAGATAGGTCTTTACAAAAAATTCTTTGGAGAATGGATTCTTCAGATAAGGTTATGGAATATACATTAAATACAGTTACTTATGGAACAAAATCGGCACCATTTTTAGCAATTCGGTGTTTAAAACAACTTGGACTAGAAAACATTGAATTGTTTCCTGCAGCATCAAATGTAATATTACATGATTTTTATGTGGATGATATGGTAACTGGAGCAAACAATAAGGAATCTGCAATAAAATTGTGTCAGGAGGTGTCAAATATTTTACATGGTGGTCAATTTCATTTGAGGAAGTGGGTTTCAAACAGTTCTGAAGTATTAAAAACGTTATCCTCTTCTGATTTGAATTCTAATTTCATTTCACTTGGTGAAAAGGATCAAAATAAAACACTTGGTTTGCTATGGGATTTTAAAATTGATGTTCTTAAATATTCAATTAATTTTTCTTCAAATACAGTTTTAACGAAAAGATTAATGTTATCGGAAGTTTCTAGAATTTACGATCCTCTTGGATTGGTTGCTCCATCTATTATAGTAACTAAAATTCTCTTACAAAAACTTTGGGCTTTGAAGCTGAAATGGGATGACAATCTTCCAGATGATATATCTCAGAAATGGAAAAAGCTGAGATCTCTTTTCTCTATTTTAGACAGTTTAAAAGTTCCTAGGCAGGTTGTATGTAAGACACCGGTTTTTGTCGAACTTCATGGATTTGCAGATGCATCTTTAGAAGCGTATGGAGCTTGTGTCTTTTTGAGAAGTCAAGATTTAAATGGGCAAATTTATACGGCATTACTGTGTTCAAAGGGTAAAGTTTCACCTTTAAAAACATTAACAATTCCTAGGTTAGAACTATGTGCTGCCTTTGTTTTGGTTCAACTAGTTGAGAAGGTTAGAACTTCTTTAAATGTAAACTTTTCAAATATTACATATTGGTCAGATTCAACAGTGGTTCTTTGTTGGATAAAAACTATCCCTTCTCTTTTGCAAACGTTTGTTGCAAACAGAGTAGCTCAAATACAAAGATTAAGTTCATCAGATAGATGGTTTCATGTAAAATCAGGAGATAATCCTGCTGATGTTTTATCTCGAGGTTTGACTCCTCAACAATTAATAAATTGTGAAATTTGGTGGAAAGGGCCAACTTGGTTGTCCTTAAATGAGCAGTCGTGGCCTCAATCTAGTTTTCCAATGATTGAAAAGGTTGAGTTACCTGAAATGAAAAACCAATTTCAAACACATTTGGTAGTTAGAGGTTTTTGCTTTCCATTTGAGAGTTTCTCAACATTAGGTAAACTTAAACGTGTGTTAGCATATTGTCTGAGATACATTCACAATTTAAAAATCAAAAACACAAAGTTGGTAGGTCCTTTATCAAATTTAGAATTAGATGCCTCTTTAAAAATGTTAATTAAATTATCACAGAACGAATATTTTTCAGATGTATATAATGCACTTAAAGCCGAACAGCAACCAAAATTTCGAGCTATTAGTTCATTAACACCCTTTATAGACAACTCAGGTTTCCTGAGGGTGGGGGGACGGTTACAATTGTCTGATTTGGATTATGCTAAAAAACATCCCTACCTACTTTCAGCAAAACATTGGTTTACAAAACTTTTATTCAAATATGAACATATTAGATTGTTACATGCTGGTCCGCAACTTCTTTTAAGTTCTATTCGTGAACATTATTGGATTATTGGCGGGAGAAATTTAGCTAGAAAGGTGGTATTTTCTTGCATTCGTTGTTTTCGAGTTGCACCAAAGCCTGGAAATCAAATAATGGGAATTTTGCCAGAAATGAGGGTTAGACAAATGCCCCCATTTTATAATACAGGTGTAGATTATGCCGGTCCATTTTATATAAAAGATAAGCCAGGTAGAGGTTCTAAATTAGTTAAATGTTACGTTTGTTTATTTATTTGCTTTAGCACTAGAGCTATTCATTTAGAGTTAGTTACAAGTTTGACCACAGAATCATTTATTTCAACATTTAGAAGATTTGTCTCAAGACGAGGCAAACCTCAACAGGTATATTCAGATAATGGATCAAATTTTGTTGGTGCGAAGAATGAGTTAGAACAGTTAGGTTTATTTTTAAAAAATCAATGCAATTCTTTGGCAGAAACTTTTCATAATGAAGGCATAAAGTGGAACTTTATTCCTCCAAATTCACCAAATTTTGGGGGGTTATGGGAAGCGGGGGTGAAATCCTCTAAACACCACTTAAAACGTGTGGTTGGTAATGCATATTTAACTTTTGAACAATTATATACAGTACTAACTCAAATAGAGGCTGTTCTTAATTCTAGACCTCTTACTCCTCTTTCTTCAAACCCTAATGATATGGATGTTTTAACTCCTTCTCACTTCCTTATTGGTCAACGTTTAACTTCAATACCTGATCCAGATGTTCGAGACATTCCAGAGAATCGACTCTCCAAGTTCCAGCACATGCAACTGATTTTGCAACACTTTTGGCACAGATGGTCAAAGGAATATTTGGTAGAGTTGCAACAGCGACAGAAGTGGAAATTCCCGTTCCCCAATCTAACTGTAGGACAAATGGTTCTTATGAAAGAAGACAACGTTCCTCCTCTACAATGGAAAATTGCAAGAGTAATCGAAATTTTCGTTGGACCTGACAATAAATGCCGGGTAGCGAAAATAAAAGCAAGCAATGGTGAATTTACACGAAGTGTTTCAAAACTGTGTCCTCTTCCATTAGATGCTTAATTTGTTATAATTTAATTTATTTGAAAGATTTCTTTCAAGGTGGCGGGAATGTACAGTATTCACACCCTGTATTCAATTTGTTTTGTATCGTAGTAATAGTTTGTTGAAAAAAAAAAAATATATATGTTGTCAAAAATTAATAAAATGATTGTCACATTGGAATTTGGCTATCATTACAAAAAATCAACATAATAAACCTATTTGGGGGTTTAATTCTATAAATACAGTCCAAACGGGAGATATCCCAAACACAATCATTTCAAAACAATTTTTTTATTAAATATTAAACTTTGAAGTGATAATTGCTTTTATTTCAATATTAAAAATTAAATTATTATTTTAGAGAAAACTATTAAGAGTCTTCGTGAAGAACTAAACAAAATTACTGAAAAATGCAACAAATCAAATATAGAAATACTTTCATTGAAAGAAGAAATTAGCCAGTTGAAAAATAATTCTCAAGTGGAAATTCAGGAAAGTAAAGTAAATGTTTCACTCCGGGTCAAATAAATGTTTTATACAATGAAAATAAAAAAAGAATTCGTTGAAGTTCGGATGACATAGCATCCACAATCTCCCTAAGAAGCATTCGTCCTAAGGCTTATAGATTTTAAGAACTGTTCATTATCCTTTACCTGGGTTTACTACCTTAAGAGACTGGCCTAAATGTTTAAATTTAGAACAATAAATATAGATTATAAAGTGTTAAGCAAGATAAAGAAGTAAACATTATGTATAAACCATTTTTAAACATAAATAAATCAATTTAAAATAACACCTCTGTGCTTTTTATTAAAATAAAGTATGTTTTGCCAAGTGTTTCTATTTATTAAATACATAAAGGGGTTTAGCAGCACCCAACCATACAAGAAAGTAATTGATCTGTGCATACAAGTTATTGATATCCATGTTTGATGACTAATTTAAAATTAAATTATTACATTTATAATCGATAAAAGTGACCACATACTTCCAAACTGATTATTTAAGAAAATTGGCGACTAAAAAAATATACTGATCATAATAAAATTCATTTCACCTTAATTTTATTGTTCAGCATTCGTTAACATTATACACAAGTTTACTTGAATCGATTCAAAATTATTTATTGTTGAAGAATTAATTACATTCTTATTAACAAAGATAGATAACATAAGTTAAAATTCAAAGGAAAATAAACAAAATACTTATTCATAAATGAAATTTTTTATTTTAAAATTTTTTAAATTCTAATATCAAGACAAAATATAATATAAAAACAAAAATGCACAACCTAAGTACAAATATGACAATCGAGAAATATATATATATACAGGAGTATACACATAAATTAAAATGAACTACTTAATTCAAGGAATCAGAAAAATTTATCCACTTTGTAGTATACCTTTTTGAGCAAGAGTTTCTTGCTTTTTAAACATATTTAATGAGTCAGCACTTCCTATTATTAATTAATTGGCAAGAGGTTAAACATTTTTCCACTATACAGGGGACTCTACATATTTCAGTTTCACATTTAAATTAGTTATTTGTGTATGCCTTTTATTAGTTCCAATTTTTATCCCTGCTGAGCCACTAAAACTTTTTAATGGTAATGTCTCTGTAAGTTTAGGTACGTTTTGGCTATCATCTTGATCTCAATCTATCAGATAGCAATGCTAGGTATGAAGATTTAAATCCTAGATGTAACATCCTCTTCAAAGTTTTGTGATGGAAAAATTCAGTTTCTGATGAACACTATCTTTTTTACGCCAGAGAGAAACTATATTAGGCTAAATTCCTTACACCATGGCTAAATTCGAAATAAATTACCTACTTTTTTTGTATAAAAGCACAAAATATTTTTTTTATTTGGCATTACTTTTGTACAAGCGTCTATCTGCCTGTAGTGACTTTTCTTGTAAGTATTATTGAGCATAACTTGATGTTATTTGACGCAGTTGTTATTTTCTTCTAAATATATTTTCAGTTTTATAATGATTATAGAACTAGGAAATAAAAGTTAAACTTCTTGACAATCATTACAAAATGTAAACAAAGCCATGGAATGGCATGGCAGTGTATTATAGGCGGCCGTGGCAATACCGATGTTGACGTCATAAAACCTGCGCACCGCTTCACCTGTATCCTTACACCATGATATTATGTATGTATATTATTAAAATCCTTTTAACTTATTGAAATCTGGTATTTTTCGTTTTCTTATTTTGTCAAAACAAAATTATCTTAGGTAAGTGATGAGTGTTTATATTTTAGTCTATTCATATTTTCATCCAGGCATGCAGCTCTAACGTTTTTAAATCAATCCACACCATCTCTCCCGTAATGTAAAGTGTTAACGGGAAATTTATGGTAATATCCCCATTTTCCGGGCAAAATATGAGTTTATGCAATCTCTAATGAGTACAAAGAGTCCGTTATTTTCGCCCAGATCCCGAAATTTATTTCGACGTAATTTTTATCCATCCAATTACCTTTCTGTTCTATTCAGCAATTCTGGAACAATATTTCAGAGGATTGAAGAACATAAAAGCGAGAACGGGGGGGCGTGAAGAGGTGAGGAGGGGCGCTCTTCAACCGCGGCGAACGCGGATGGAGGTTTCGGTGGACCTAAAACCGTTTGATTTGTTGATGCCGTTAATTGAAAACCAAGGAGGCAATTATAAGGGAGACTATGCAACGTTGTCACATTAAAAGGTACCTACTGAATAATAAAAGTTTGAAATCGGTTGTTTCCTTAAGCGGAACTGTAAAGTGGGCATGTGCTGGTCTAGCTAGGCCAACTATTTTTCTCGGCTGCAAGACAAAGATGTCAAAATATAGACAGTTTATAGAAATAATTAGGTATTTCAACGACCTGCAAAGGACCAGGCAGCCGGATTATGGAAAAATGGACTTCTGTCGATTTTCCTGAATTTTTGATGTGGTGTATTTGTCGATTTGCTAAAAAATAGTGTCCATGAGCACAACTTCTATTATACAGGGCATTGAACTTTCAAATTGGCCATTTTTTAAAAGGACGTGTCTCTTAAGGTAGTTCACTCGCGACAGTCGTACATAAAAATATCGCGTAATGGTGAATACCAAAAGTTCGAGATACTCAATGCTAATAAATTTTATTTTTGTAAGAGACTGTACAAAACACATGTATATAAACACATATGGACAAGTTACAATTTTATTCAATTTCATCCGGCAAACTCGCAAATATTTAAACGATATGGTATAGAAATTTGTGACTTCCTCATACTAATTTTAAGGGTTTGTTTTGGTTCAAACAGAACCGCTGATTCCAGTTCTCAAACACAGTGGACGAATTAATTTTTCAAGAACACGTCGCGAGTTTATAACAACCTCTTAGCTGATCGAGTGTTACTTTGATACGTGAAGTGGCTACAATGTTGCCAAGTTGTTATAATTTTACGAAACTACTCGTCAACTGCTTTAAAAATATTTTTATTTTAAAAATCTATATCTTTTTACTAAGATAGTCAAAAAATTCAGCAATTATCTATACAATTTGATAACTTCTTGATTTATTTAACATTAGTTTTTAAAAAATATGGTAAGAACCGTTTTCGAGATATCTTGAAATAAATGCATTGCTTGTGTACATGATAGGCTTCAAGAGTGTTAATTATGCACATTTTGATTGTTAATATCTCGTTTTACAGATGGTCAAAAAATCTAATTTTTTTTAGTTACGTAAACGACACTTTCATAAACCTTATATTTAAATTTTATTGAATTCTTAAGAAAAGCCGTTTTGCGAGTGAACTACCTTAAGATACTACTATGATTACAAATATGTTTCGAGAATGATGCTTTACTGATATCAAACAATATTGCCATCATAAAAAATTATGTACATTATTATTATTTACAGGGTGAGTAATAAATTATTGAAAATCGAATTATAATTTTTTTAGCATAGGAATATTTTTCAAATGAATATCACGCTGTAATAGCTTTCGCTTAAGCAATCAAAATTAGGGACTATTACATTCTATACAGGGTAAGTCAAAAAGTTTGTAGACCCTTTATGCTGTTTCCAATAAAGTTTTACATATTTAATATCGTGTTTTAATAATGGACCTTATTAAATACTGTAAATGCCCGTTACTATTTCAAAAATTTTCCTTGGCTAGAGGTTCGGTTTGCTCTTGATAAATATAAAAATAGGTTTATTATTATTTAGAACAAATTTCCTGCAAACATCTATATTTTTAGCTCGTTCAAAATGGAACAGAAAAAAATATTAGGCAAAAAGGGCCAAATTCTTCAAAGTCAAATGAAAGAAATAATTTTACGCCTCATAAATTTTATGAAAAACGAGGCTATACACGGTATTCAAACACCATTACACAAATACAGAGAGAAAATTTTAGCTACTATAGGGATTTCTAGAAACAGTTATTCTAGAATTAAGAAGATGGCTGGTAAAGTAGAAAGTGGAGTTAGTACTTTATTTTTACAAAGAGGATATACAAAAAGAAGTACAGTTGTAGAATCTATAAGGCCTGAAGAGTTGGAAAAACTCAGAGGTATAATCCATGATTTTCATATTATTGAGAAAATACTAGCAACTCTAAATTGTAAGTTACTATTTTGATTATAATGGCAACGTATTTAATATAAATATTATTTTAGGTATATTACAAAAAATAAAGGATTGTTGTTTTGAATTCCGGGGCAGCATCTCATCACTTAGGAAAATATTATTAAACATGGGTTTTAAGTAAGTAAAAAAATCAAAATAAAATGATACCAAAACAATTAATTTCTCATAGTCAATTTTTGTATTTATAAAATTACAATGTTTATTTTTTTCAGGTAGAAAAAAAAATAAGACAACAGATCTGTTCTGTTGGAATCTTACGACATTAGGAATAAGTGGACAAATTATTTAAAATCCTTAATACATTATCGGCAAGAGGGCAGAACTATTTATTATTGTGATGAGACCTATTTACATAGTAGTCATACACATTCGAAAGGATGGACCGATGGCAAAGGCAAATTCAAAACTCCAATGAGCAAGGGGAAAAGGCTCATAATGTTGCATGCAGGGAGTAAGGATGGTTTTGTAAAAAATGGACTGTTGATATTTACTTCAGGTAATAATCTATTTTTTATAGAAAATTATTCATTATTTGCGTCTTTACCTACTTCATAAAAATCCATGATGCTTAATAATCGAAAGTTATGATCAGCTTAAATTTAATTTAAACTGTTAGAGTATCTAATTAACAAGTAATTTTAGTACTTAATATTGGGTTTTATTTTATTACCTTCAGTTTAGTTGAAAGATCTTAACCTGCACTTAATCCTTTATTGTTATGCAAGGGAAAGTTTTTAATAATAACTTTTTCTTAGGATTAATATATTATCATCTTGAAGAAATATTTCTTCTAAAAACAGATTATTTTTTAAGTGATTTAAAATTCCTAATAATTTTTGCTTAACTAAGCAATTATTTCATTTCAAAGAGTTTTTTGTAAGTTTAAGTATCATACAAAAATATATCCTTGCATTATAGATATTAAATTCTTTTTTATTTTTTTTTTTTCAGGGAAAAAGACAGGAGATTATCATAATGAAATAAATTGGAATAATTTTTCCCAATGGGTTAGAAGGCAGTTACTACCAAATCTTCCTCCAAGGTCTATACTTGTAATCGATAATGCAAGTTATCATAATGTAAAATTTGAAAAATCGATTACAACGCAGACCAAAAAAGTAGATTTAATTAACTGGCTCGTTAAAAACAATATACCACATGATGCTAAAATGACCAAACCAGAACTTTACACATTAATAAATGTTCACAGGCCTCCACCGAAATTTCTTTTAGACGATCTTCTCGAAGAACATGGACACAAAGTTCTATAATTACCTCCATATCATCCCGAATTAAATCACATAGAAAAAATATAGGTCACAGTAAAAAATTGGGTTGGTCAACATAACACAACATTCAAGATGGATGAATTTACAGATTCCCTCATATTTAGTGAAAACACGGGATCATGATGAAAATGATTAAAATTATACAAATTAAATTAAAATATATTATTTATTTAAACTTTTAGTTGTTTTATTAATTTAAAGTTCATCAGCAATTTAACTAACTTATTAATATGTTCGATTTAAAATATTTTATTAATGTACACACTTCTAAGATATCAGGTACCCCTACTGCAGCAGATTGCAGCCCAGCGCCATCAACTAAAGCTCCACAAAGCTATGACGTACTGCGCGAACTGTGGCATAGCTATGACGAAATGTGCTCTTCACAAAAAAATCGAGCTCTAACTCTCGAGTCGGATCAGTGGATACGGAGATGAGTCAAATGCTTGGTATTCAACAGTTTAATAACACTACTTTATTATCGTTTTTTCCTTATTTTGATCCTAAAGTAGATATAGCTAATGAGTGGCTTGAGTTGATAGAAGAACATGCTCTATGCTATAAATGGGACGATAACATGACAAAATTTCAAGCTCTCAATAAAATGAAAAATACTGCTACATTTTGTTCAAATAGAAATGCCTATAGTATTTTCGTGCAAACTGCAAACCATAAACCTCAAAATGGTGAGTCATTATACAGTTTCTTTTTCGACTATTTAGCTAAAATTGATCAATTGAAAGCTAATTTTAGTGAATCTGATAAAATTTCTCTCATTAAAGGGGCTATAAATGATGCAAATATTACTTTCTAATATTTCTGATATAAATTCTTTAGGGGGCTATTTCTACACAAACAGGTCCTAGTGGTCAGTCCTATCAAAACAAAAATAATAAACTTTTTCCAAGAACTGGTCAAACTAAAATAGATAAAAATTGCTACGTTTGTGGAAAAAAATTTAAGATGTTAAAATAGTGAAAAGTACAAATAAAGACAAATTTTATAGAAACATAAAAATTAAAAATGTAGAAATAGGCGCATTTATAGACTTTGAAAGCCATTGTTTCATTAAAGAAAAAAAAATGTTGTAGGGTTAATGCCAATATTTTTGGTTTAAAAAAAGAAATCAATTTGGTAGGGTTTCTAGGGCAAAGCGAAATTATTAAAGACGCTATTTTAGGCATAATTTGTATTAACGATATATCTTTAAGTTGTAAAATATACGTAACTGACCGAAGCCTAGGCGACTGTTATTGTATTATTGGAAGAAATTTCACAGATCTGCAGATAAATTATTCTCGTTTAGGTAACACCCTCACTTTCTATTATGAGAATCAAACAGTTTCTTTAACTCTCCGGTGGGCGCGCTTTTAAAAATCACAAGAGCACGCGCGTAGCGGCACTACATGCCGCAAAAAGAAAACGCACGAATTAAATTCAAAAAAGTAAAATTTATTTTCTAATAAAGTAAAAAAATCTTCTAAGCAAAATTAACGAGTCTCTCTAACCTTTAGACTAATTTCAAAAAATAACAAAAATAAAACGTAAGTATAACAAAATAAATCTTATTTCTAAACAAAATCAGATAATATAATATTTCTTTCTAATCTTCCTCCATTTCATCCACTTGAGTTGGCACACAATTTTGGCAAGTAACAGTCTTCGTGCTATGACCTTTACAAACAAATTTTTGACATAAGCTACATGTTACTGTGGTTCTATTATTCTTTTTAGAGCTGCAAACATAGCACCGCCCATTATGATTTCTAGTAGCTGCTGTTTCAACATCAGTCACGGAACGATATTTTGAAAGAAATGCTGATATATCCTTGGGAAGCGTTGGTATTTTAGCTCGATCTTTTAGATGGTCCTCAAACAGCTTAAAAGCCAATTCATTTAGAAAAATACGTCTTCTAGGAGGATCAGCTAAAGGCTTAGTGTTATTGTAAATAATTTCAGAATTGATTTCGGCAATATCAAGCATTCGAAAAAAAATTGCAAGAGGCCATCTTCTAGTAATTCTTTGTGTGGTGTACGATGCACACACAACCCCGCAATTTGTTCTATTGTAATCCAAAATTATTTGTGGTTTGTTTGTGGTCTCATCAATCTCATCTTCATCGTGCATAGATGACAATAAAATTACAGCCTTATTTTTTTGCTCACATATGAAACTAGAGTCATATTATCTTGAAACCCAAATAGAGTGGATCCTACTTGGCGTGAAGCATTTGGAAGAAAATCGGTTGGTATTTCTTTTTTGTTTTTTTTTTTTCATTGTACCGATTACCGTTAATCCATTTTGTAGGAGATATTCAGCTAATGGATAGCTAGTATAATAGTTGTCTGTGGTAAGGTGTCTGTTGGATTTTTTGATAGGATCTACCAATCTCTGTACAATATCGAATGGCTTATTGGACGTCTTGTAAGGGCCGTTAAATTGTGCACCACAGTATATTTCAAAGTTCCAGGTATAAAATGTCTTGCTGTCACAAAGCGCATATATTTTTATACCATATTTAGCTGGGTTTTGTGGCATATACTGTACAAAGCTGCATCTACCCCAAAACGGATGGAGCATTTCATCTATAGTGACAAATTCTCCTAAATTATAGTTATCCTTGCAATTAGCAACAAAAATCAACCTGATGGCAGCTAATTTGTCAGTCTTTTCACGATCTTTTCTGGTTTGAATACTGTCAAAGCGAAGAGCACGAAGAAGAAAAAGAAATCTTTTGTAACTAAAAAGAGCTCTCAATATTATCATTCCAGTTTCATCACGGGACCATAATTCTAAAACATTGACATGGTTTCCTTTTTTTACTGCAATTAAAAAAAGTGCTCCAAATAAAGCTTGTATTTCACTACGGGACGTTAATTTATAATCTCTTTCTCTTTGATGTGGAATTGTCGCTTTTCTGTTTTCGAGATAGATATTGGTACAGGAAACTATATGGTCAAGCATATCCTTGATTATAAAAGTAAAAAATGACTACAATTTGGTTGATATATTTTTCGCTGAACCTTTGGATCCCGGCAACACTTTTATTATATTTTTCGCTCTTTTTTTACCCGATGTTCCTGAAGTACTCTTTCAAACATTTTCTTCGTCCTTGGCAATGTAAAAATGGTAATCCGATTCTTGTATTTCCATAAACTCGTAATTTTGGGAATGTTCGTCTCCAGATTGATCCGATTTACTGTCATAGTCATCTAGGCTAATTCTTTCGGGCTCACCTTCCTCTTCATCGCTAAAGTCTACTACGTCCTCGACATCTGACAAATTATCAACTATTTCCTGCAATTTTGTGGCTGTTAAATATTTTTTTGAATACGTTTTATCCCTAAAACAAGAAATTAAGTTTTAAATGTATTGTATTGTATAAAAAAAAAACACACACACACACACGCACACACACACACACACACAGGCGACTCATAAAAACTTTGACTAATTAACTTACATGATCGGGCGCGCTGAGGCACGGTATGCCGTCGACTCAACACCTGCACGTTTAACGATTCACTCTAACCTCTTAGCGGGAGGAGGATCTGTGAAAACAGACGACTGCTCCGAAACAAAAGAAACGGTTAAAAAAGCAGAGGTTAAGCCTGCTGATAGACCGAAAAACCTTCAGAAGCGAATAGGAAGAAGCTTCTAAAGGAAAAAAACAACGGATGCAGGAACGTGGATGAAGGAAAATCCCTACAAGAATGCAGCCCAAAAACGAACCCAACGGAGGGAGAACCAAACGAATAAAGAGGATAAAAGGCCCCAATCTGAGTCGCAGACTCCCCCCACTCGAAGTGGAACTAAGCGGGCTAGAAATGCTCCGGCATCGGCTGGCTCGTACAGCGACACTTTGAGGGGTATCCGACTGGCTGTCATCCAGAGAAGGCATCCAGATACAACCCTAGACCAAGCACAAGGAGACTTGGTACAAGAAACTCTTGTGGAAAGGCTCTACGCTACCTCTTCAGGCAGTGGGGGAGCACCACAGTTCCACAGAACATCATTTAGCGCAGGGGTCATTTGGATCACCTGCGCTAATGAGCAGACCGCGGACTGGTTAAGGAGGACGGTCGGCACTCTGGGAAACATTTTGGAGGGTGCGGATTTGACCGTGGTTGAATCTAAGGACCTCCCGAGAAGAAACAGAATACAGAACTGAAGACGCCGGACTGGCTTTTAATGAGCAGAAAAATTAAAAAGGTAGGGCAACTCCTAACCTTTTCAGTTGACGAAGGATCGTACGGAGCCCTCGAGAGGTCACAATTCCGGGCCTATTATAAGCTAGGAAGGGTGACCTTCAGGGTCCTAAGGCGGCCTGGCGAGGATCAGGATAATCCAGATCAATTTCCAGCACTTTAAGGCTGCTTTAGCTGTATTTACAGTGGCGATGGGGGAGGTTTGAAGTGGCCCTGGAACTAGAACCGTGAATTAGACACGGTACAATAAGAGGTTTGAGAGGGTTGGGTGAAGAGTTAATATATGACAGATCCACAGACACCCCTCGAACCTGCATAATTGTCAAAAAAGGCATAAAAATACTGCCGTTAACTAATTTTTGTTCCAGAGATTTGACAGCAGTCAGAAATCAAGATCAATGCAAGGAATGGACCGAAGGAGGTTATACTCAGATCGGCATATCTACCTTTAGACAATCCTGAAGTAACGCCTACCAGAGAAGTGGAGGAGCTGGTAAGATTCTGCAGGCGCAACGAAATGCAGATGATCATTGGCTGTGATGCAAACGCACACCACAAGATCTGGGGAGCACCGATACCAACGAAAGAGGTAAGTCTTTACTACAATTTATTATGGCAAATAATTTAGACATAACAAATTTAGGCAATAAACCGACCTTTATAAAAAAAAAAACAGAAAGGAGGTATTAGGTGTAACAATAGCATCAACATATTTGAGTAATTCTGTTACAGGCTGGCATGTGTCTGACAAAGAGGGTTTATCAGATCACAGACACATAAACTTTAATATTAAAGGTAATATTGCAAAAGAGAGGATGATCTTCTCGCACACAGAGAAATATAAATTGAAAAAAAGCAAGGTATACTTATCGCCGAGGCCCGGGTTTGAACCGTGGACCTTCGGGTTATAATTGCGACGCTTTAACGCGCTACATTGAATATACATTTAAGCGAATGTCAAACGTTAATAACAGCGACATGAATCTAGTAGGCAATGATACCGATAATCGTCTAAACAGTTTTGACAGAACTTTAAGAAAACTCTTATTGAATTTATTCCTGTAATTACTGTTTGCAATTAATTGTTAATTTGTTTAAAGTATTACAACATTTGTTTTTGTGTGAAGAAGCTGAAATAATCGAACTGCCGCAATCGATTGTGGATGCAGCAAATGCAGCATCAGCTGAACTACTGCCTACAAAATCAAAGGGACTATATGAGAAGCAATATAAAAACTTTTTTCTACACCCGTATTATAATAATGCACTTATATGCCCATAATCCGTTTCATAATGATACCCATTATGATACAGATTTTTCATTACGATACAGATTTTTAATCAATAGAAACCTACAATTTTTCAATCAAGCATGCTGTTTGACGTTTGTCCTAGGTTCCTATGTAATTATTTTAGTTGTCAAAATGTATTAAATTTTCGTAGGTAGCTAAACTTCGATAATTATAATATTAAAATGTCTGATATTAGCGATATAGAAGACTCCTCCACACATATCGGAGAAAGCAGAAAATACAGTACAAAATATTTTACCGCAAAAATCTAGGGAAATACCAATACCTGAAGTAATACCATTAATTACAATTTTGTAGAATTTTTTATAGAAATACGAGTAATTACTGTTATTGTGTTCAATACCAATATAAATATAATATTTATAGGTCTTGATTATTTATCGGGTGTAGAAAAAATAGCGTATGCAACTCTCATGTAATGGTTATTAAAACACTCGCATAAACCATACGAAACTCGCCTTTGGCTCGTTTCGTATCCCGGTTAATGCTCGTGTATTAATAACCATCATTACATGATCGTTGCATAATATACTATAGTAGTTGGTGCAGCCAAAATAAAATAAATATTACAACAATTAATGAACAATGCGTATTGGCATATTTTGCAAAAATGGAAACGGAATGCAAACCGAACACTATGAGGGCCCGTTAGTCGATATTGAAAGCAATGTTAAATTTAAAACATAACGTGGATATAGGAAACTATAGTAATTTGACAACTTATATACGACGACAAAACGTAGGATTTAAACCAAAAAAGGCAAAAGTTTTTGAAGATCACGAAATAACCGAATTCCTAAATTCAGCACCTGATGACACATTTTTGCACGTAAAATTAGTTGCAGTGTTTGGCTTACTTGGAGCATGCAGACGCGATGAAATAGCAAACATGACTATAGATGATATTGAAGACAAAGGCGACTTTATAATTATAAAAATTAAAGAGTCGAAAAACTATCGACCACGCTCATTTGTTATACATTGTAACGTTTAAATTTGGCCTTATAGCGATTTTTCATAAAAATAGAAATAAGCTGGTTTTTTTTCGCGTTCAGTAATTATTTAATGGGTCCTTCTATACCCGCATTTAAACCACTGTGCTTTTGGATCGATATGCGAACCATTGATTTTGTCCTCACAGTCGAAAGCGATTCAGGGGTCCCTCTGCGACACTCTTGGTGAGCATGTGGCTGCCCTGTATTCAAGATGTCGGTCTAGCGTTTTCGCTCTGACGTTAGTTGTGGGTATATGATCAGTTTGAGGTAGATAGGACCTCTATTTGAGTTTAGTTAGGCTATTTATGTGGTTTTAGAGGTTTGTTTGGTTATTTTAGCCCTTTCTGTCAAGAATTTATTTCGTAATAAAGGGCGCTGATGGAACATCTATTTGTCGCTAAGGTACGTTGGTGTTACTGTTTTTTTGAAGTGACGTCGGTTTCCGCCCTTCTGGAAATTTCGATTCATATTCGGCACGTGAATTTGAAAGGTACTGTTTCGAAATTTATTGGAAGTCGTTTCAATCCATTTGGGATATTGCGAAGCAACCTTTCTGTTTTGAGTTACAACAGTGTGGATTTGGTAGTATTTTTTTGGTGATCACATGTTGTAGGAGCTCTTAGGAGGATATATTTAACCACGTGTTGAATCACATTGTGCCCACATATATATGTAGTCTTTCTGAATAAGCCGTTCACGAATTTGCCGTTCAATTTGATCTGGTGCATCGTGTTGTCCCTCTTTTTAGCTGTGGAAGAGGGTTCTTGTGACGGGCACACACTTCTTGTGACGGGCTGACACTTCTTGTGACGGGCTGACTAGCACACCTTGTGACCAGCTAGTACTCCTTGTGATCAGCTAGTAATCGTCTAACGGGCGAACAACCTGTACGACAGGCAGTTTGATTTGTATGCCGAAGTAGGACATCAACCGTCTACTAGAGCAGCTGGCAATAAGTCACGGTGTACCGCAAGTTTTGCTATCTTATTTTTTTTATATTACCTATTACTATTTAATCTATTTTATTGGGGGATGTTATTAGTACGTGTTTTAATCTAAACCTAATGTAAACGAGGTTTAGGGGTGTGTAGTTTACAATACATTTTTATTACACCCCAAACACGTCACCAAGAGCTCTTTGTGGGGTATATTCTTAAGGGTAGTTAATATTTTTAATAAGTAACGGAGTTTTACATGGTTTTTACCCCTAGCGTCTGTAAATAGTACACTATTATTTGTTTATTTGCTAAATACAGTATACACCTCATGTGTTACATTTTTACGATTACCCCTAGTCCCATTTAATGATTTTTAAGTTTAATATAGCGTTTTAGTTGTAAATATTACTCCCAGTGATACTGGATTACTGTTAATAGTTGGGGAATCTGATAGTAATGTACTAAGTGATTTAGTTTTTAATAATTTGGTAAATATTAGTATATTTCATAGTGTGAACGAAGTTGACCCCTCACGTCAACACGATTTATATTTATATTATTAAACTTGAATATATATATATATATATATATATATATATATATATTGAACTTAACTTATTATTTATCCCCACTTGCTAACTGCCAGCATCTATTTTTATGGTAAAGTAACTGATATAATATAAGAGGAGCATACCCGATTTGTAGCCGCTTGATGGCCTTGTAGAGGAGATGCTATAGTTTCCTATTTGGAGTTTGGTAGTGAACTGTCACATGGATTGTTGGATGTGAGGTTAAACTCCTGGCGGCTACTCACAAACATCACTTTTTCTACGACTCACCCCCTTCTTCACTGTAGTTAGTCGGCATCCAACTTTGCTTAGGCACAGAAAGTAGGTATCAACATGTAGAGAAATACATAAGTATATTTAAAAAATATGTAAATCTACGACCACCTCATGTATCCACTCGCCGATTTTTTTTAAGTTATCAGCATAATAAATGTACCTCTCAACCAATCGGAATAAATACTATTGGTAAGATGCCATCCTTAATTGCATCTTATTTAAAACTTGCTGAACCATCCGTATATACTGGGCACAGTTTTAGAAGATCTGCTGTAACAATGCTAGCGAATGCAGGAGAAGATGTAACTGCGATAAAAGGAGTTGGTGGTTGGAAATCCATCACAGTAACAGAAAGCTATGTGGATGATTCAATTCAATTTAAAAAGGCAATGTGCTCAAAGATTTTAAACATAGATGAAAATCAATCAACGCCATTAACTTCTAACGCACATTTGTAATCTATGACAAACTCAAATGTTATAGTTAACTCTTCCACGCAACACCTGGATGGTCAAAATATTAACAAAAACCTAGACTCACTTAACATTAAACATGCAACTTGTAAGGGGTTTTCTCGCCACAGAGAAAACGGTTCCTTACTAATGACGCTGGTTACGGGCGGTTCTCGAGCGCCAGATTTTTGATAATGGTTTACTCCACAAGCTCTCGAAACGGCGTCGAAAGTACTCGGGTAGCTACAGATGGAGATGAAAAATTCCAGGGGTCAAAGGTCACTTAGACACAGGTAATAGTAGGCCACAAGTAACGGGCTTTAATCGTTGCTTGGGCTCGTACAGAATTTATCACTAGCTGAAAATATAAGGGGGAAATAAACTAGGGAATTATTAACCAGTAATACGGCAGATTAACATTGACACATATATTGAAGTTAACTATTTACAATAAAAAGAAAAGGTTTAATATTTCAACGCCCACCCCAGTTGTGATGAAAGTCAATATAACCCTGAATATATATATATAAAAAAAAAACGGACGGTATTAATTCGCGACTAGTCTCAATCAGACGTCAAAAATTAAATCAAAATAAAATATATGTTTCGGTCGCAAAAAAAAATATTAACTTGGCTTTTTACTCGTTAGATAACTGTTTAACCGCGGTATCGGGAATTAAACTCAAATGTAGTTATTTTGCACTTTACGTGAGGAAAAATTAAATAAACGGTCGAAGAGAGTGCGAGGAGACAGGGACGCGAAATAATTACTTATAGTAAATACACGGAAAGAAAATAAAAATAAATTTATACCCGGGGTAGCCTATTATCCCAGAATGAGCTGATCGTCATCACGAGCCCGCTCCAGACAGGGTAATGAAGCTATTTTTAAATTCTGCAAGTTGCAGTTTGCACGAAAAAAAATTAAGAACATAAAGGGGGAAAATAAATCTAACGCGGATAGCCCCTAGTCCAAGAATGAACTGATCGTCATCACGAGCCCGTTCAGACAAGGACAGGACACTATTTAAAATTATTTAAATTGTTAAAAAAAAAAGAAAAGTAAATTATTATTCGGAGGGAAGAAAATTTACTAACGCGGATAGTACCTACTCCAAGAGTGAACTGATCGTCATCACGAGCCCGTTCAAACAGGACAGGATACTATTTGAAATTATTTAAATTGACGGAAAAATAGAAAAACAAATTATTATCGGAAGGAAGATAATTTACTAACGCGGATAGTACCTACTCCAAGAGTGAACTGATCGTCATCACGAGCCCGTTCAAACAGGACATGATACTATTTGAAATTATTTAAATTGACGGAAAAATAGAGAAAAAAAAAATTATTATCGGAGGGGAGAAAATTTAATAACGCGGATAGTACCTACTCCAAGAATGAACTGATCGTCATCACGAGCCCGTTCAAACAGGACAGGATACTATTTAAAATTATTTAAAAATTGTGGTTTACAGATTAACTCAAAAAAAAATATAACGCGGATAGCACCTACTCCAAGGGTGAACTGATCGTCATCACGAGCCCGTTCAGACCAGGACAGGATGCTATTTAAGATTATTCAAATATACGGTAAAAGAAATGAACAAATTATTAAAAGAGGGAAAACGTCTCCTCGAAAACTCCGTTTATAAATATTCTCAACTTAATTACCACGCGGTACCTACTAAACAAAAGTATTTATGAATAAAGTCAAATTTAAATCCCGATTTAACCTATCAAAAGAAAATGAATAATTTCCTAATACCGACCAACAATCAAAAGTCTAAAACCTCTGGTTTTACTATATTACAGAATTAAATCCCATCAATTAATATTTAATTCAAATTATATCCCTTTTTAAAGAAACGAAATATTTGTCAAGAAATAAATTCAAATGTTTTTAACTAGTCCCTATTTATAAAAACAAAAGAAACGGTATCATTTACTAAGAAACAAATTCTATTATTTATTAAATCAAATTAATTATTTGTACCAAACCCTATTTATAAAATAAAAATAAAGACGCGGTATTATTTGCCAAGAAACAAATCCTATTAATTATTATTTAAATCAAATTAATTATTTTAACTAAACCCAATCTATAAAATAAAAATATTCCTATTCCTACACACTAATTTGCTATTTTAAATGAAATACGGTCTCAACTTTCAAATGTAAAAAGCGGAACAGGGTTTTTTTACCTAACGGATTCGTAAATATTGAAAACGAAAAAAAAATATCGGCGGTGTTTAGATTTCTACTGCTGCTTATTAGACTGAACTGCTGGCAATCAAAATTTATATCGAACTCATAATTTTAATAGCATCTCCGCTATCGTTCAAACAAATGTCCCTCTCCCAGTCGAAAATCCCACTTACGTTCAAATCTATCGCGCATCGAGAATTTGAGTGGCGTTCGCGCATCTGAAAATTAGCAGTTCAACCGCGATTAATATTTATTAATAATGAAAAATGAAAATAAATTGATTAATAATGAAAATTGAAAATAAATTGTCTGAGAAAAATTGACTTCATTACAAACTTCCTGCAATTTTACCATTAATATACATAAATATTTTAATAATTATATAATATATAAGATATTTTGTTAATATGTAATAAGATTGAATATTAGATGTATTATTTTTTGACAAGAAAAATAAAATATAAATTAAAAAAAAAGCAATATATTTTCGCCCATGCCCGGGTTTGAACTCAAGATCTTTGCGTTATGAGCCCGAAACCCTAACCACTACACCAATTTAGCACATAACATCGGTTTAATATATGTATACTTAAACTGTATGTTGTACCTAATGTCATTATACAGGTTAATTCTCTATTTTAGAAATAAATGCACTTGTAGGAAAAAATGTTGATCGTAACACGTGCTAGAAGCACTTTTATGCACTCACCTGCTTACCCGCACTCCGCTGCGTGTCGTGCGGGTAAAGCAGTTTCGTGCGTAAAAGTGCATCTTCTAGCACTTGTTGCGATAACTACTATATCGGAATCCCAGGAAAACAGACTGGGAGGCATACAATGCTTCCCTGGAATGTAATCTTCCGAAGATGAGAAAGACGATAAGAACAACAACCGACCTAGAAATGGCTGTGGATAAGTTTATTGACAAAGTCACTAGCGCTTTCAACGATACCTGTCCCTTGCCATACTAAGGAAACAGGTAAGACAAAAATTTATGAAGGCTAAAATAACCGGCGAATGGGAACTATATAGAACCAAACGCACCTGTTATAACATAGCCTTACGAAAATTCAAGAGAGAGTCTTGGAGAAGGCACTGTGAGAAGATAGAAAGCACACAAGAATGTGCCAGGCTCCAGAAAATTCTCTCAAAAGACACACAACAGACAATAAAAGCTCTTAAGAATGAACTGGGGGAGTACACAATCACAGGGAAGGAAACAGTAAGGGAACTCTTCAGGGTTCACTTCCCTGGTGCACAAACCATAGCACACACACCAAATAAACGAAATCTAAACGGACTGGAAGCTCATAATAGAGCCAAAAGGAAATATTGGAGGATAGTAGAACAAGTGGTGAACTATAATAAACTAAAATGGGCAATTAGCTCATTCGAACCATATAAATCACCGGGCATGGACGGGATTTATTCAATAATATTACAAAGAGGTCCTGATATTTTATACAGCAGACTCTGTAACATACTCAGAAGTAGCCTGGCCTTTGGACACATACCAAAAGCTTGGATAAATATTAGGGTTACTTTTATACCAAAACCTGGGAAAATGGAACAGAAAACGGCAAAGTCCCTAAGACCAATAAGGCATATTAGAGACGGGATATTGGTTCAGAGGTCAATATATCAAGACCAATACGCCTATAGTGCAGGGAAATTAACTGAAATAGCTCTCCATCAATTATAGAAAGGGGTGGAGAACACACTGGAAAACAAGGAGGTAATGCTGGGAGCATTCTTGGATATCGAGAGTGCATTTGACAATACCAACGTTGAATCAATCATTAGATCTCTCAAACACAGGAATCGAGGATGTTAAGGGAGAGAACTATACACACAACCCTTATTGGAGGGACAATAGCGACACGGGTAGCGACAGGATGTCGGCAGGGTGAAGTAGTGTCTCCACTCCTGTGGAACCTTGTAGAAGATGAGCTGCTTAGGGCTCTCAAAGATAAGGGACATAGAACCCTGAGATATGCCGATGATCTAGTGATCATGGCACAGTGGAAAATACACTATAGTAAAAGATCGAATGCAAGAGGCTCTTAATATAACAAAATGAACAGACATTAGCCCAAACCAACCTGACATAATTGCATTCACCATCAGGAGGAAATTGGAGGGACTAGGGCCTCTAAACCTAAGAGGTGCAAGCATCCAGCTTAAGGGGGAAGTAAAATATCTCGGGGTTATGATTAACTCGAGACTTATCTGGAACCAGCATCTAGAAAGAACCACAAGGAGAGCGGAAACCTCGTTAATGATGGCAAGGCAATCCTTTGTAAAAAAAATGGGGGTTAAAACCAGACATGGTATATTGGCTTTATAACATGGTGGTGAGACCGATAATAACATACGCAGCTTTGGTGTGGTGGCCAAAGACACAGCAAAGGAAAGCAATAGCGAGGCGAGGACTCCCACCTCTTCACTATGTGATACAAGGGAAGACAAGATTAGGTGCTTACAGATTAGGGAATACACTGGAAAATCTTGACATTAGGCCAGGTTAAATGAGTATCTCAAGGTTAGTGACCGGAGACGTGCTAGACATGAGATCAGACCCCATAACCGAGAGGTACTCTTTTATTACTGCATTTCAGGTTTTAATACAGGAAAGAGAGGAGGTCACCTTAAGGGAGCCCAATGCCCAACGACAGGAACAAACCTGATATACAGACGGGTCTAAGACTGCGGAGTATTATCCAAAAACCCTGATACTAACCATAGCTATGCTATAGGAATACAATCCTCGGTATTTCAGGCCGAGGTATACGCAATTTTACAATGTGCAAAAACGAACAATGAAAGAGCTGTCGAAAATCAGCATATTCAAATAATGTCAGACAGCCAAGCGGCACTTAAGGCCTTATCCAGTCAGAAAGTTACGTCGAGGCTGGTATGGGAATGCATCGAAGAACTAAGAACACTGGCAGACCGAAATAGAGTAAATTTATTTTGGGTGTCAGGTCACCAACGGATCGAAGGCAACGAAAGGGCTGACGAACTTGCATAAAGAGGGTCCGAAGAAACACTGGAACCAGACACAAACCCAGGAGTACCAAAAAGTACAGTCCGAGGTTTCATAAACGACTGGATTCGGGAACAACATATCAACTATTGGGGACGCATCCCAAAACAGACACATGAAAAAGCCTTCATAGGCAGACCATGTCCCAAAAGAACTGGAGAACTACTTTTAATAAATAGGAACCAGTTAAAAGTGATAACAGGGTTCATGACTGGGCAAGCCCCAGTAAAGGGACACTTGAACAAAATTGACATGTACAATGAAGAACTCATATGCCGACTAGGTCACAAAAAACCAGAAACGGCCAAACACATACTGTGCGAATGCAAAGCTCTAGATCGCAAAAGACAGGCTCTTTTTGGACAACCCCAGGTTGATCCAACAACGTATAGAACCCACTCACCCAAGGATCTGTACAAACTTGTACAAGGTACAAAGGTGACAGAGTGGGTGCTATGAACTAACATGGGGTAAAACACAATAAGCCAATAGGCTTTGGTGTTATTCGGAGACACATAGTCAGACGAGCCCAGGAGAAAGTAAAGAAAAAAAATATAAATGGGTATGGGGAGATGCGCAAATAGAGACTGTAAATAAATTAAAAAGTATTTTAATAAGTTCACCTGTACTAACCATTTTTAATCCGTTATGAAATACTATTGTGTATGCAGATGCTTACCGAGATGGAATTGGGTGAATTATCATCCAAAAAACTGAAAACGGAGAGAAACCAATCTGGTATTATAGTCGGCAAACCTCAGAAAGTGACAAAAAGTACCACTTTTTTGAACTGGAACTGTTTGCCATTATAATAACTGTTCAGAAATATAGACATTACTTGCTAGGGAACGAATTCATTATACTGTATAACTCTAATGCTGTAAAAAACACTTTAAGTAAAAAATACATCATTCCCCGCATACCTAGGTGGGTTTTCATTTTACAGGAGTATCATTTTTAAATATAACATAGACCGGGAAGTCAAATGGCCCATTTCGATGCTTTAAATGTAGGAATCTTGTTTCAAATAACGCAGATTCATTTTCTGAGGAAACAGTTATGAAAATACCAGACAATTATTGGTTACTCTCTGTACAAAAGCAAGATCCTAAAATCTGTAAAATAGGGGAAATTTTAGAGTCAGGGGAGGCCAAGGCAAATAGAGATATTTTCAATTGTTACGACCTACAAGCATCTAGGATTTTTAAACTGTCGATAGTAAATTGTACAAAATAACCATGATAATTTAGGTCATTTCGGTTAAAAAAAAAAACATAAGAGTCAATGAAAAATATTGATTCCCAAAAATGAATAAATTTATAAAAAAATATATTAAGTCCTGTCTTGAATGTCAATACCAAAAGATGCCCAGTGGTAGAAATCCTGGATTTTTATTTTCTATTCATAAACATGCGTGGCCGTCACACCCTACATATCGACCACCTAGGGCCGTTTGTCAAAAGTAGATATGGTAATAAGTACATTTTTAATATTAGAGATTCTTACGTAATTTTCAAAGTACAAAAAGTAAATGGGTTGTAAAAGATCTTGATAAAATATTAACAATTTTTGGTACAACAAAAATAATAATTTGTGATTCGGGTACTCCAAAAGGTGCTTTTCTTATATCAGCCGGTTTTCCATCTTTTTGTTCGCACCCCCTGCACAATGCGGACTCTGACAGCCCCATGATATGAATATGCTTCTGTACTTGGCAATAAGCAGTCAGAATGCCTGTGACTAGGCGCAGATTCTGTCTAGTCATAGTTAAGTATTTGTTTGCTGCAGTGTTGTCAGGGTAAATTAATAGCATCCTGGTTTCTTCTGAAGTTTCTAATTTCATCCCATATTTTCTTAAATTTCACAAGGGAATGACGTTCTTTAATTAGATCTGTCACTAACTATTTTGTCAGACCAATAGAAGGGCCAGGTCCAAAACGTATTTGGTTGGCTGCTTTTTCCACCAGTGACCTTCAATGTGGCGTGACCTTCGATTCATCTTAACCAGATCGTGAGGATGAGTGTCATTGTCGTCATAACAATCACCTTGATGTAAATATCAAGGGGAGTGAGACTAAGAATGACTTTCATAGCTCTGGTCGGTGTTGCTTTCGTCGATTCTGTTATGTTGAGACAGGCTGTTCTTTGAATTTGTTCTTGTTTACGGACAGCTGTCAAGTTTTTGGTTTTCGGTACCCAAAAAACTGTACCGAACATTAGTATAGGTCTTATGATAGTCGTGTAAGTCCACGACTCTGGGGGAGAAATCCTAGTTGCGCCCCACGGTTTGGAGGCACTGTTCTTAAGCAATGGCTCCCTTGACTATGTTTTCTAAATACGAGTTTCATGTTAACTTACTGTCAAGGGTGAGATCTAGGTACTTCACCTCTAGTTTTGAGTTTAAGAGGTTGGAGGTTTTAATTCCATTTTCATCCTTTTCCTTGTAAAAAGGACCATTTCTGTCTTCTTGGAATTGATAGATAGTGAATGGTCCTTGCACCACTGTTCTATAATTTTAAGAGCTACTTGTATTCTTTCGCAGAGTATGTTTGCAGAATGACCAGGTTATCTTCATATGATATTGTGTAGTAACTGTCATTATTGAGGCGGCTGATGAGAGTGTCGAGGACTATGTTACACAGTAGAGGTGATAGCACCTCTTCCTATGAATATCCCTTACAACAAGTTCCTTACATTTACATTTTCTACACTTATATTTACTGCTCGCTTTGAGACTATTTTATGTATCCACTCACTAAGCATCTGTGAAACATTCCTGTTGGTTAATGAGTGTATTATCTTGGCGAAGGTGGTTTTATTAAAAACACCTTCTATGTCTATAAAAACACCCAAGGCGGACTCCTAATTGTCTGGGTATCTCTCTATCCTGCTAGCAACTAGATAAATTAGTAGATTTGCCTGGGGTGTATGTTTGTTGGTTTGGGTGTAGTTGTGTTGTAATCACCGCATCCCTTATGTACATTTTGCATAGCCTTTTCAAAGTCTTCATGGAAAACGATGTGCAGACTAATTGGTCGATATATTTTTGGGACAGTGTAATCCATACTTCCAGAGCAAACGAGAATCTAAATATATGCGGTGTGAGTTCTTCCAAACCCCACTGAAGTAGAGCTAAATAGATATCGTCAGGTCCTGGCGATTTAAATGAAGATAAGCTGGTTCTCATCTACAATGTGTTTGGCAATTTGCCAATCATAGACACATGGGTTGTATTCTTCCTTTGCCCAGTCAGCCAGGTCTGCGATGACCGAGTCAGAGAAGTGTGTTGACAGCAGAAGTGTAATGCGATCTTCGTTTGTATGCTATCCTTTTTGATTAGCGCACCAATGCTTCGATGTGGATCTGGTCTTACGATTTTTTGTATTCTCTGAGGTGAGATTTGTAATCTTTGCTGCCTTCTTTGAGAATTGTTGTTCTTGCCTTATTAAAGAATTTCCTAGCTATCGTGATCCAACACCAACACCTACATGTGGTAGTCGTCTGATCATGTTTGACCAGCCTCAGGGGACAGGATTTCTTATTAACATTGTTTATTGTACTTTGGATAGTGTTTGAGTACTTCTATAAAGCATTGTTATTGTTTGGTGTTTCGACCTCTATCTCTCAGCCCTTTTGCTGCGGAAAGCGCGCTTGTGCGGCTTGTTGATGTTTGACCAAATGCGGAGAGCGCTCTTGTGCGGCCTGTGCACCTATTCAAACAATAGCATTTTGTAAAATCCGCAGTTCAAATAAGCGTACAAAATTGGGTCCGCACATTGTTAGATATATGATATATGCTGTGCTAACTTCGTTTAACGGGTCAGTGTTGCTATCAGTTTCTAGATGGCGTCGCAGTCCAGATGCCTTACTAAATTAAAAATAAACAGTCTATTATCTGCATTTATCGATGCATGTTGTGTATTTTGGTTGGATAATTATTAAGATGGCAGCTTTAAGTGAAGCTGGACCTTCTAATGTAAAAAGACGGAAAATTATACAAGTACGAAACTAAAAAAAATTATCTGCAGAAGAAATGAAGGAGTTTGTATACGATTCAGATAAAGAAGGTTTGCCAAATGAAAATACTGACGACGATTGTAAGTTGCAAAAACATTAATTGTTATATGCTTTAATTTAAATGGTATTGTTGTATTTTATATGTAATTGAAGATGAACTCTGAGGGTAACGATTCTCAAAATGAAGATGAAGAGTTACAGGATGTGGATGGAAATGGTATTACTAATAATGCAGTTTTGATTGAAGCGGTGGTACCAGAACTGAAGTGGAAAGAAACAATTGACAACATGACAAAAATTCCATTTATAAAAAAGAATGAATTGCTGGTTGGGACACCAGGCGACGATCCCTATGATTGGTTTAAAATGCTAGTTGACGAATTTTTGGAATTGATAGTGAGAGAAACAAATCAATATGCTGTGGAAGTTCTGTCTACGAGCAGTGGAATAGGAAAGTCGAGAATATCGGAATGGAAGGATATCACGGTAAGGGAATTAGGTACTTTTTTGGGACTAACACTACATACTTGTACAATAAAACTAAATAATATTCAGGACTACTGGAAAACACACCGGTTATTTTCGACATGATTTGGAAAATATATAAGTAGGGATCGATACTTACTTATTTTGAGATTTTAATGAAAATATAGACATGCAACAACAGGGAGGTAGGGATCGACTGTACAAAGTGAGGCCAGTGTTGGATTATTTCACTCAAAAAATGAGAGATATATACTACCCAGGTCAGAACTTAGCATTAGATGAATCGATGGTGCTATGGAAGGGTAGACTTGTTTTTAAACAGTACCTCCCGAAAAAGCGCCACAAGTATGGAATCTAAATTTGCATGTTGACCGAGTCGGATGGTACGGTTTTAGATATGGTAATTTATACTGGTGCAAAGAATATCCTTGGGCGTAAAGATCATACTCAAAAAGTAGTCCTTCAACTGATGCGCAATTACTTGCATTCCGGACACTCACTTTATATGGATAATTTTTACAACTCTTTTGATCTTGCTAAGTCTTTGATTAGCCAAGAAAATTTTTGTACCGGTACACTGAGAAAAGATAAAAAGGGTTCCCCAGAAGATATCATAAAAGCAAATTTAAAAAAAGGTCAAACGAAAGCCAAATATTTAGATTATGTAATGATTGGAAAATGGTACGATAAAAGAGATGTTACTTACATATCGACGGAATTTAAAAATGAGATGGAACTAATCAAAAATAAAAGACCAACTTATGGCTTATTATCCAGCGAAGCGGAAAACACTACGCTGGTATAAAAAAATAGGTATTCATTTGATTCAGTTATTACTAATAAACGCTCATATTCTTTTTAACAAATTTTCTGGAAAGAAAATTACCCTTCAGAAGTTTAGACTGGCAGTCTTGCAAACACTATTACCAGAAGTAGCAACCCCATTACAAAACCATATACCAAATGTAGAACATATGCCTTCAAAAATTGATATCACTAAAAAAACGGGCAAAACTTTGAGAAAGAAATGTCGAATTTGTACCATAAAAACGTGCGAGCAGATACTATTTATCATTGTGTAGCGTGCAGAAACAAACCAAGACTTTGTTTAGGAGTATGCTTCCAAGAATATCATAGGACATAATATTTTTCCCTTGTGAATTCCTTTATGAGATTTAGATATGTAATTTTTTTTAGTTTGTTAAATAAAATTTAAGTTAAAAAAGGATTATTTTTATTTCACTGATGTAGGCGCACATGTGCGCTCTCCGCATATTTCTATACTTTCATTAAAATATGCGGAGGCCGCACATGCGCATCTTCCAAAAATCACTAATAAAGTCGCAAATACCATTGAAGATGGATTTAAATAAATACATTGCCCATACACTGTGTCCCAGTTTGGTGCTGCATGTATTACTATCTCGGTTATTACAAGAGCTACAAAATCGGTTAAATGGGCAATGTTTCTCCAGATTCAATTACTATTTCAGAACTGCTGTTACATTTTGTCAGTTATTTTTGGTTTTTAAATAAATCACAAAAAACCAAAATGGTGGGTTTTTTGACAGTCCTTCGTATCTCGATTATTTGAGAACATACAGTATTTTAATCTAGATATTCTATGGGCACTTTTTTAAGGTCTTTACAATAAAAAATAAAACAAAATAATTTCTCCTTCTGTTTTCAAAATATTGACTATAACTTTGTTTTTTCTTAAGGACGCCGTATTGGATTTTTATTGAATTAAATAGAATTGTTAATTCCCTTTTCAAAAATGTATCATAACATGGTACTTTCTTTCAAATGAATGCTGAAATAGACAAATCTAAAAATTTCCTAATTAATTTTGCTACTCTTGGTCTAGTAGGCGAGCCAAAAATATGATAACTCTCAAATTATAGTTGGTTTAACAAAAGATTTTATTCGTTCATTTTCAATTCGTTGTTTTTTTTGTTAAATTTATTTTCCGTTACGTTTTTATTATTTTCAAATATGGCTATACGAATGAAGAAAAATTAGACATGTTAGAAACTTACTTTGTAGCCCACAGAAACTACAGGGGCTACGGAAATTTATGAAAATAAATTTCCTGAATGGCATCAACCAAACGCAAGACATTTTAGAGATATGGCATTAAATTTGCTAAATTATGGAATTTTGAAAAACCCAGAAATCCTAAATATGCTATTGAAAATGAGGAGAGAATTGATGCTGTACTACAATACACTAATAATGATAATCCCACAGCATCGATTAGAAAAATTATTAATGAAATGGATATCCCTAAGTCATCCGCTCATCGAATACTGGACGTTAATAAATATCATCCATACAAACTTAGGATTGTACAAGGTTTATCGGCAAATGATTTTCCCCGAAGATTAAGATTTTGTGAATGGTACATTCAACATATACGAGAAAATGCCAATTTTTCCATGGACATATTATGGACTGACGAAACTCGATTTAATAATTGCGGAGTTTTCAACAGGCATAATTCCCATCACTGGGCTATAGAAAACCCAAAACTCACCTCACAAACAATATTCTAAACAAAATTCGGATTTAATATTTGGTGCGGCATAATAGGCAAGTATAAAATGAGATTTACGTTTAAATATGAAATTATTGAAATTCTTACTTTTAGAAAATCAATTAATTGGACCAATAATTTTTAATTTCAATTTAAATGCAGCACGATATCTTCAGCTCTTACAAGATCAAATAATGTCCGCTCTGAGAGCATCTGTGGGGAACTTGGATCAAATTTGATGTATGCACGATGGTTGTCTAGCTTATAATGCCGCCGTCGTAAAGAATTATTTAGAAAAAAACTTCCCCAATAGATTAAATGCGAATAATGGCGACATTTTGTGGCCTGCTAGATCCCCTGTTATAAATCCCCTTGACTTATTCTTATGGGAAAACGAAACTTACTCATTTGAAGCTCCCGAAAATATTGCAGTTTTCGAAGAAAGAGTCCGAAACGCTATGGGTGCAGTGAATAGAAACACATTATTAAGGTTAATAAACTCTCTGCAAAATCGTTGTCAAATGTGTTGTAATCAAAATGGTGGCCACATAGAACAATTTCTTTAAATTAGGCAGTTTATATCTGAAGCTTGTATTGTAAATTGCCCCACAAGTAATCGCAAAATCCTTGTTTTTATATGATCTTTATAAAGTTCAAATTAAACCGACCATAATTTGACAGTTCTAAAACATTGTTGACTAGCCCACTAGACCAAATTGAGTAGAGCAGCAAAATTATTTAGGAAATTTTCAGATTTTTTTATTTCAGCATTCAATTGAAATAAAATACCATGTTGTGATACATATTTGAAAAGGGAATTAACAATTCTATTTAGTGCAATAACAATCCAATATGGCGTCCATAAGAAAAAACAAAGTCATAGTCAATATCTCGAAAACGAAAGGAGAAATTCTTTTGTTTTATTTTTTATTGTAAAGACATTAAAAAAGTGCCCATAGAATGTCTAGATTAAAATACCGTAAGTTCTCAAATAATCGAGATACGGACGACTGTCAAAAATCCACCATTTTGGTTTTTCGCGATTTATTCAAAAACCAAAAATAACTGACAAAATGAAATAGCAGTTTTGAAATGTTATTAGAATTTTGAGAAACATTGCCCATTTAACCGATTTTGTAGCTCTTATAATAATCGAGATAGCAATGCATGCAGCACCAATTTGGGACATAGTGTATACAATTTAATTTTTAGAATAAAAAATAGTGCCGCATTTGCTGAAAGTCCTCGGAAATTTTCAGCAGCGAAAGGGTTAGAGCCTGTTGGAGAAGGGAAGGCCTAGGTTGTCCTATCAATCTTCCTAGCATTTCGAGATAGCTTGGAGGTCGGCAACCTCAAGTTTATTTTGAATTGTAACTACCGGTGGTCTGATATCGAAATGTTATCAGACACTTACCAGTTTAGAATTGTTGTGGATAATAATTAATAATATTTATTCAACCAATTAAATTAAAAAACATTTTAAGATACAATGTGTTATTGAATAAAGGTACTCGATAAGTGGTTACCCACTTGTTTCAAGAAAAAAATAAAATAAAACAGAGTTTACAATTATATATAGCTATGTTATTCTAACTACTAAAAAATATAATAGTTATTGCTCGATTAAAGAAAAAAACTAGTATTTATGTAATCTTTTCTTCATTTAGTAGTAATAGTTATGAAGATTTTATTGAATCTCTTAATTTAGTGGCTGACACTACAATTCCAAACTTCAAAGGCATTAGTATTAACAAATACCAGATACCATGTTTAAATAACTCATGTGATGACATAATTATAAAAACAGTAATGGCCTCTGAAAATTTTAATGACGTCCCAACTATAGGAAACTATATAACCGTCAAAAAACTTGTTGTAAGGTCTAGAAAACTTTTAAAAACAAAAAGAAAAAATAGCTTCAGGGAGCTTTGTGGAAAACTAAATCGCAATTTATCTAGTTGCAAGTTTGAAAACTAATACTCCAAACAATCTTTGATCTTGCCATTTGTAAAACCTGGAAAAGGTAAAATAGAGTAGAATGGTATTTGGAAAACAAGAAAATCTTACATCCTTTACAAGTAGGACTTAGACGAGAAAATGGCTGCTCAAAATCAATATTTTACTTATTCACTCAAGTCCAGATAGACTTTGCATCAAATAATTATACTGTTGATCTATTCCTTGATATTTCGTCAGCCTACGATAATGTAAATATATATCTTCTGTACTCTAAATTAGCCAATATTGGTATTTCAATAGAGCTATGAAACCTTATTTATGCATTTCTTAATAACATATTTATTTCAATTTTAGATAACTGTGGTCAAAGTCATGGACCACGAACCTTTAATCAAGGACTTCCTCAAGGATCTCCCATTAGCCCCATTTTGTTTGGTCCCTATATGTTATCTATATTCAATATTATAAAACCTTTAAATTTATTCAATACACGGATGAGATTTTGGTTAATGGATAGAATGTCGTCAATATTATTATAGACATAAACTCTTTCTTGAATGCTTTTAAAGATTGGCTGGATGAGCGCAATTTTAAATTGTATATAACTAAATCGTCGGCTCTCCTTTTTCAAATTAATTCCCCCAAAAATTATATTTAATGATACAATCATTGACTGGTCAGATTCATTTAAATATTTAGGCATTTACATTTATAAACACTTAAAATGGAATGCCCATATATAAATTACATTGAGAAAAAAATTAACATAGGTTTAAATGTCATGCGAGCTCTTTGTGGTACGTAATGAGGCAGTGATCCAAAAATCCTTCGCATAATACACAACGTTATCATCTTAAGTTATATAGATTATGGATGCCCGGTAATTTCTCCATGTCCAAAGTACCTTCAGAAAAAGTTGGACATGCTTTAATATCAGAGCTTATATGTCATCACTGGTTGTATGAAATCAACCCCAATTTGTGCTTTGCAAGCAGAGAGCGGGGATATCCCCTTAAACTTAAGAAAGAACTGGCTTTGTTATAAGTTTCTTCTAAAAAATCTTGCATTGGAATATAACCCCGTCACTAATTTGTTAAAATAATTGGCAACACTAAATAAATAAAGAAATGTTTAAAAAAATGTATTAGTATTATTAAGTCTAATAAACCAAATGAGAGAGTTCCTCCCAAATGTGTATTCTAATGAACTGCTGCCTTGCTATAAATTTATATTGTCCATCCAGCTCTCTCCAAATTTCAGTTTTAAATCTTAGATCAAGTAGGCATGACACTTATGGCTTATCCATTTTTACTGACCCAATAAACAAGCTATCCGGTTACACAAAATTGTTCACCGACGGATCTGTGGGACCTTCTGATAATTCAGGCTTCGGAGTATTTTCTCCAGACCTAAACTACGTGTCTTTATGCAGACTACCTCAACATACATAAATATGTACTGCAGAAATTATTACAATTAACCATGCCATTTTAGAAAAAAATATTTTTAACGCAGTTATCTTCTCGGACTCCAAATCTGCTTTACAAAAAATTGGAAACATGAAATTCTCTACAGAACAAGGTATCTTACTTGCTTATATGAATAACATCCACATAACTTTGGCATGGATTCCAGGGCACTCCGGCATTACTAGAAACCATAAAACCAACCAATTAGCAAATATAGGAAGAGTCCTTAAAATTACTGTAAATATTGAACTCAATAAGTCTAACATTTTACCCTTCAAAACAAGAAATTTGAAAGAAATGGCTTCAATAATGGAATTCACTGAAAAAAAAGAAAATATCTTTTTACTTCCAAGTGGTCCTTGAAATACCCAAAACTTCGTGTTTATCAAATTTTTTAACAAGTTCTAATAGAACTGTTGTTACCGGGTTAGTAATTCTTAGGAACTGTAACAATGGCTTCACCATGTTTTGCAATAGATAAAGATTGGAGTATTTGAAAATTATTGTAAAATTTTTGATATGGTATAATAAATTCAGCATTTTTAATATCAGTTTTTACTTTTTTAACTTGTTCAGAACGAGGTGCTACTGTTATTAAATTAAGATCACCAAGTCTGTTATATTTTAAATTAATTTTAACATAAGGTGTAACTAAATATCGATTAGAAAAATCTACTGTTGCTTCTAATAGTTTCAAGTTATCTAAACCAATTAAACCCTTAAATATATTATAAAATTTAAAAAGACAAAATTTCAAACTTACATATTTTGGTAAGTTAAGAATATTTGAAGTGAAAATGAAATTAATATATTCATAAGCCGAGTCTTGGAAAACTTATTTAACAACAATTAGATCATTTCGTATAGTTTTTGAAAAAATATTTATGAGCAATTTCAGGATCTATAAAAGATTTACTAGAGCCCGAATTAATTGTGAATTGTAGGTTATATTCAGAAAATACTACATAACATAATTCACTTGAATTATTTAAATTTAATAATATAAGTTCTGGTCGTTGATTCTGAGGCGTTGTCTGAAAATTTATTTAATTAATATCAACCTATTCACAGTTGATAATATTTTCAGAAAAATCAAATTGTGAACTGTCGTTTTCAGGAAACTGATTTTCATTAAGAAGCATCTTATTTTGGTCAACTTCAGCACTGAACAATTTTTCTGAAGTGAACTTTTTTGAGAATACGAATTAGTTTGAAAATAGTTTCTGGATGACCCTGTTGCGAAATTACGCAATGGGACACTCACAGGTGTTGTTTCACTGGTTGTCTTTTTAGTAGAAATACTCATGGGCATTAATTTTGGTAAATTTACGTTTGGATTAGATTTAAAAACATTTTGATTTTGCTCAGGTTGTAATAATTGGCATTATTATTTTTAAAATACAAAGAATTTAACAAAATTCCCAAATAATCTAATATTTTTAATATCTATTAAATTAATACAACATATTTATTTAAACCAAACAATTAGAAATAGTTCATTGTACTAGTAAATTAAAAAGGACAAATCGTGTGAATAATCTCTAAGGTACATAAGTCGAGTTTCTTTTAAAATAATCACGTAAAGGTTGATATACAGAGTCAATCGTTGACACAAAAGACTCACCGTTGGGCCAAACCTATGCCCAAAAATGTAACTTAGTAATTACGTGGTCTTCGGGACCCTATGTCCCAAAGCGCCTTATTGTATATAGTAAAGTGTGTGTGTGTAGTGATTTTGTTTCAAAGGTATTGGGTCCTATGATTGAACGTTTACGTTATCCGTAACGTACATGTTAGGCTCAGTTTTAACAGTAATTAGGCAAGTTCGTATGATGAAAAACGGTTTCCAACACATTACTGTTATTTTCCGCCTGTTATGTTCTAATTTAACAGTTTTTCATCATACAAACTTGCTTCGTTACTGTTAAAATTCGACCTAACATGTACGTTATGGATAACATAAACGTTCAATCATAGGACCCAATATCTATTTTATTTTAACATGTTGTTTAAATCTCTTGTTTAGGTTATGTATTTTAAAACAGTTCATTAGTTTTCTTTAAATGCCAATTCTTTCATTTTCGTCCCAAGTTTATTTATTAAATGTTTATCAGATTTAAGGGTTTTATCATATAAAGAGTTTTATTATATTAAAAGTTTTGTGACATAAAAGGTTTTATTATATTAAAGTTTTATCATAGATTATATTATATTAAAATGGTTTATCATATTAAAGATTTACAATTGTGGGTAGTAATTTCTGTTTATCTTATTTCAAGAATAAAGATTGTTTTGATTTATTGAAATTGTTAATCATTTTTTACTTATATTTTAAATATATATGTTTCTGTGTATTAACCTATTTTATTCTCACCTCTTTCCAAAAACCAGTAAGAAATATTCAGAGCATGTTAAGCATCGGCGTTCCTACCCTTAAGGATTTAAGAGTCTTAAGTCAGTTGCCAAAACCTCTCGATATATGCTATTAAGGGGCGTTTTTTTGTATTTATTTTTTTTTTATTTTCTTTTGCCACTAGCGAATGGATGTTCCTTCAGGAATCCAGGACCCTAGGGCAGGTGACGGTGCTGCCTTTATCCCTTAATAGTATAATGACAACAAGTAGTTAAGGACTTAGCAAAAATAGTCCATTAAACAAACTGGTTGTTACAAGGTTCTCCAAAAACTTGCGCGTTAGTTAAAAATCTTTGCGGTCGACTTGGTTGTTGACATTGAATTGGAACATGTTGCGACCGAAAAGTTGTTTGTCTATTATTGAAAAAGTAATTTGAAGTATTTGCATTAAAAGATGATACATTAGGGTTAAAATTTTGTCTTTTAATTTGTGTTGAAACAGATGGTCTATTTTGTTGAATTCTTACGTTTTTTCCAAAATTTTGAACACTGTCTTCATTTAAAACATATTGCAAAGCTTCATACATCTACTTATTGTGTCTAAATGTTACTTTAAACCAGTTAAAAAGGTATTTAAAGCTAAATCGTTATATACATCGCGTTTTAATGCTTTAGATGCAAGAATGTATTCATGAGCATCAACCAAAGACATTACAACTAAAAGACCAAATTGTTTACATTTTTATGTGGCAAATCATCATTCCCACGAGATTCTCGTTTATTGCGTCTTTGCCGGTTTTATCGGTCTGTAAAAATTATTTGGAGAAATTATTTTCGAAAAATAAAATTTGATGTACCTACCTATAACTATAATTTTATATTATATAAGTAAAAATATGTTTTTAATCAAACTATTCTTTAAAGTTTTAATATAAGCTAAATTTTTTATTAAAAATCAATATTAATATAAATATAATATTAGGATTGCAAAGAACTCCGTAAATACGGCAACGCTGAATATTTTATTTTACAAATTTGCAACTAGTACCAATTTTTATGAATGAAAAGTAATTACCGTAACCAGCCGCAACGTTGCCAATCGGGTCTAACAGCTATTTCGTGTTTCTGACAGTTTCTGTGTGGCTTATTGATTTATTCATTTATAAAATAATATTTTTGTGAACTTTTGTGAGAAATATAAAGAATTATGGTTTATGCACGTGTAGTGTTCAATAAGGTAGATCATATAAAACGAAATTTATCCTTTCATCGGTAAGTATTTTTAGGTCGTTTTCATTTTAAGACTGTTTTGACTAAACAATTTCTTGTACAAGATTTGATACAATTTCTTATAGAATTTAAATTGAGTTATGATAACACATGTAGAATTATGCAGACGCGGCAAGTCCAAGATAAGTCCCCACCAAGATCTAGCGGCAACAAAACTAGTTCGTTGCCGGCATTCTCTAGCTTTAACATTTGAACTTGTATACAGTAAAGTCATAAAATAAAGTTCCGCTTTTTGTAAAGGAACAATAGCGGCATACACGTAAATAATGGAGAACGATTTATCATAAATCTCAATGAGGATGACGACGACGATGATATAATTAGCGATAACGAGGAGAAGGAAGACGAGGAGCAGGAATTTGGAAACAATGAGAAAATCTGAGTTAAATCAGCAATATGTAAGTCACATTTTAATTTTATAAGCCGGTCTATGTTTAGGTTATTTCTACATTTACTTTTTAATTTTAATTTTGAAATATTTTTTATAACTAAATTAATAAAATGTTGACGTTCGTATTCGTTTACTAATCGAGAAGTCACTTGGGAAGTAACCCAACCAGTAGAGATATGTTTGAACTATAACCAATTAAGTTAATTATTTCCTACCTATTTATATCTATAAGAAGGTAGGTATGTCATGCAGAATTGATATAAAATAAGAAATCTTTATTTCGAAAGAATTGGAAATGCACTAATTAAAATATTTATTCCAAAACCCAATTTTTATTAGCGAACCTAAAAGTATTGTATGGGATCACACAGTAAATTGTTTGAAAAATTGTTATCTAATTTAATTTTTCAGACAATTTACTGCAGGTTTGTGTAGTCTAAAACAGTCTTAAAAGTTTTTAAAGTGACATTCCTTTTATAAATTAGTAAATTATTCTTATACCAATAAATAATTATTGAACAGTGGCAAAGAAAATGTAACGTATTATACCTTAAAAATTATTTACCTATTAGGCACACATACATATTTTTTAATATTCTATTTAGGTTTCCGCAAGATCCTGAGAAAAGAAAACTTTAATTTTCTCTAGTAGGGATCCTTGAAAATCAGCCCCTTCGTAAAAACCCAGAGTTCTGTTTAGAACACTTTTCTCCTGAAGATGTTTTGGTTCGTGCAAATGGTGCTTACTATATCAGAAAAGATGCAAACTCCAGACGGTGTGAGGGCTTGCTATTCAACAGGTAAAAATACAAAATATTAATTTTTTGTTTACCTCTAAGTGAATATTATTTATTGCCTATATGTATTTATAACTAATGTATGGGTTTTTAGTTCTGATTTAGCTGTTTTTGGAACACCACTTGCTGCAAAAAAAACATTGCAGTAAGTAATAACACTAATAACTAAACATAAAAAAATTAAGTGAAATTTTAGTTAATAAAATTAAGCTATTTAATATAGTTAAAACGTTATTTTAAAAAAATTTTACGATATTTTTTGCCATACCATGTTTTTTTGTAATTATTAATTAAAAAATTATATATTTTTAGGACAGTGTTTTATTTAGATACCCCTACCTACTTAATGTTAATTTAAAATTTTAAATAATTTTGGTTAACATCATACTAGGCAAATATATAGTAATTGCCAATAAACTAAAAACCAATAAATATTACAAATTGGAAGGTAACTTGAATTCTATTATATTTGAATTAACTTGTACTTGAATTTATATACCTCCTATAAAAAAATCATAATTATTTTTTTAACATACTACTCTGACAATACTGGTAAGTTTAAAATTCTACGCCACCTGCGAGCATATTATGGACACTGTTTACAACGTTGCCAGCCGATCCTAAGAGATCTGTCTTTCTCTCTTCCACTCACTAACAATTTTAAAACAGTCCGCAATTGTATGGGATTTATGAATGAAACATTTTGTCTCTATGTTGTAATGTCTTTGGCATCAACATAACTACACAAAAGATTGAGAATAATTAAAACTGTGGTTTTTCATTAGGGCCTTGTTTCATCATAAGAAGATCCCTATTTAAACAAGATTCATTTCTCTTGTCTGCAAAGTGATTTTAAATCCTGAATATTTACTACTAATTTGGCATTGCCACTTAATTTCAAGATTAAACAATTTAATAGATAAACATTTTAAAAACAATTTGGCTGAGCTATATTGTAAACATTATTATCAATCAAAGATGAACAAACAGATAAATATCTATTTAAAAATATTTATTATCAGAAACTAATATCTCACTACGAATGGATTATGTGTATTGTGCAATGAAATAGTTGACTTGATGGTAAATAAAATGTGTTTTAAAAAATGTTCATTTTCATTCTGCCCATTCATCGTAATTTCGCGAAACTCCATCCGAAAAAATTTTTGGGTTTGCTACAATGTTACCCGTTTTATTGTAAAACATTGTATTTTTATTATCGCTTACTTGAAATCATATTTTTTAATTCTATAATAATAGCTTTTAAGATAAGCAGGTACTTCATTACATTTTGTTACTGATTACCATATTAGGCTCTTGTCCTTGTGCCATGAAAACTGTAGCGAGTATAAACTATATAAAGTCACATCTCATGCACAAACAGTAGATATTTTAAAATGGTTTGCAAGACTTTTTGCTTATTTAATATATTTATTTTCTTCATTATAACCAGTACTGCTTTTACTTATAACGAAAAAGATAGTGATTTTAATGATTTTTTAAATTATGTAAACGATTATATAAATTTCACTACACACTATACTTTAAACCAAGACAACTCTGAGGCATGTGACACTACAGATTCTACGGAATATGGTAAGTTATGGTGATATCATTGTTTTTTTAAATTTTTTGTAAATGAAAACCCAAATGATTTTCTAAAACTTTACTATTGATCATTAGCATATTTTGAATTTATTTATGCATTCTTTTACAATTTTAAGCTTTCTTTGGAAACATATGGCAACTTGCATCAACAAATTTTAACTCGCACTAACAAACTGCAACATGCACAACAATTCATCTTTATTACTGTCACTTTTTATACAAAATTATATTGAAATTCACATTCCATTCGTTTTATTACTATTTTAACAACTGGATATTTGATATTTCAAAATATTTGAAAAATTGGTGGCAAAATCTAAACGAATTAAAGGACCCCGCACTTTTCTTATGCAAAGTGGAGACCCGTCAAATTTTCTGAAACTCTGGTATGTTGTTGTAGTCAACCTAGTAACCAAAAGTGTCAATGGGCCCAACTTATAGACCGTCAGATAGTGAATGATTTAGGTGCCCCATTTTCGCATGCAAGCCTCGAAGAGGGTTGAAAAGTACATCGATTTTGAGTAGAATGAAAGCAAATTTACGAGCGGCCCCTGGGGATTACATATGGAAAATTCAATTTTCCTTAACAGAAATAAAAGGTGTTTTTTGGTCATTTTTCCATGCAAGCCATTTTCACTATATGATTAATTAATAGAACTAGGCTTCGAAAAATCAAAGGCTTTAATGTTGCAAGTGGCTAAAGGGTTGAAATAAGGGAGTAATCTTGTAAAGAAAAATCGAAATTTTAACCGATTTTTCCACACAAGCCAATCGAGACTATGAAAACATACATCGTAACTAGCCCGAAAAACATATTGGCTTGTGTGGCGTGAGTGGGTAAGTCCATTTTAAGGTTGAAAAATTTAGCAGACATTTTTTTCGATTTTTCAGTTATTTTCCCATCAACGAAATTTTTTGCAATAAAAACTTATGAATTTAAGAGACCAGAAAAAAATAATGGCTTGAGTGCAGAGCGTGGTCTTCATATTTTCAGAACATAGGAAAGTTGCTGGAAAAATGTATGCAAATTGCCACAATTTTCCCACACAAGCCGTTTGACATATGCTTAGAAAAAGTGATTCTAATACTATATAACAAAAGGCTTGAGTGTCGGATATGGCCACCATATTATTTATATCTTTATAATTTATTCAACAAAAAGCTGACAAGAAAATCTAGAAATTTCCACCATTTTCTCACGCAAGCCGTTTGTCATATGCTTAGAAAAAGTAATTCTTAAACGATATAACAAAAGGCTTGATTATTGGACATGGAGCATATTATTTATCTAAAAATATTTATGCAAAGTTATTATTATTATTTATTTTTCGGTGAATATTCGTATAGCAAATTTTAATATGAATTTAGTGTTGAATTAACAATATGTTTATTTTACAGAAAAATTTATATATATTCTATCAAAGGGCTATTAAATATAAACTTTAAAATACCTGGTAAGGGTCGATCTTTTAACCTCTAAGGTTTACTTGACAGATTAACAAACATTATTAGTATAGTTTAATCAGCAAGTAATTACTTTCAACTTTACTTAGAGGTGAAAAGACTTGGCCCTATTTACAGATTCGTTACAAAGATATGTTCGTCCATTTTTGAATTTTTATAAAATTAATGTATGTATAAAATAAAAATGCAGCTACTAAACATGAAAAAGTAGATATCCTAGAATTTAATGATGACAATCAAGTATTCTATGGAATAGACACTTCGAAACCATTTTAAATTGCATTTATGTAAGATATTAAAGCAATCAAGAATGTCATGAGATAAATCTTTTAACAGATCAAAATGATTTTCTTGAAGTCGATTAGAAAATGTTGATGTTCCTATGATATTATGTGATATTATTTCAAATTATACAAGTTATTAGATTAAATAATTATTGTGCGTTATTTTTTTGGTTAAAATTGAAGTTGCAAGTTGTCGTGTTCATTACATTAGTTATTTTTCTTCAAATTAAATAATTGTTAAGTACTATGATATACATTTATTTAGTTAATCAACTGAAATATTTGAATTTTTACAATCATTTAAAAGGGCGTTAAGTAAATAAACATTTAAAAGGTATAAAATTAGTCGTTGAATAGTCCGGCCACGAGACAACTCTTATAATAAAATTAATATAAAATAACTTTGAGAATCGATATTTAGATGATTTAGGGTGATATTTAGGTTTTGATATTTAGGTTTTAGTTTTATTTTTTTTTTATATGGCGAATTATAAATGATTCCAAGCATATGCCAAACGGCTTGTGTGAGAAGATGGTGGATATTTATAGATTTTCTTGTCAGCATTTTGTTAAATAAATTTTGTATAAATAATATGAAGACCATGTTTAACACTCAATCCTTTTTACATATAGTCTTAAAATCACTTTTTCTAAGCATGTGCCAAAAGGCTTGTGTGGGAAAGTGGTGGAAATTTATAAACTTTTTTTGTCAGGTTTTTTTTAAATAAATTATATATAATTAATATGATGACCATGTCCGACACTCAAGCCTTTTGTTATATAGTCTTAGAATCACTTTTTTTAAGCATATGTCAAACGGCTAGCGTGGGAAAATGGTGCCATTTTCCATACAATTTTCCTGCAACTTTTCGACTCAAGCCTTCGTTTCGTCCACATCCGATACTCATGCCAATTTTATTATTACGTCTAACACATTAATAACATTCTATGGTTAAAAAGGCTTGCATGAAAAAATAATTCAAAAATAAAAAAAAATTGCGGTAATTTTTCCGACTCCAAAATGCACTTATCCATTCGCGCCATTCAAGCCAATATGTTTTTCGGGCTAGTGACGATGTATGTATTCATACTTTCGACGGGCTTGTGTGGAAAAATCAGTTAAAATATCGATTTTTCTTTACAAGATTACGCCCTTATTTCAACCCTTTAGCCACTTGCAACATTAAAGCCTTTGGTTTTTCTAAGCCTAGTTCTAATAATTAATCATATAGTGAAAATAGCTTGCGTGGAAAAATGACCAAAAAACACCTTTTATTTCTGTTAAGGAAAATCGAATTTTCCATATGTTATCCCCAGGGGCCGCTCATAAAATTACTTTCATTCTACTCAAAATCGATGTACTTTTCAACCCTCTTCGAGGCTTGCATGCGAAAATGGGGCACCTAAATCATTCACTATCTGACGGTCTATTAATCCTAGGACTAGTTTTCGATATGCGGTTGAAAATTGCCCACTTTTTGGGAATTTTTATTTGCAAACTTACGAGCTATATTGAATTTCTGATGCATACACACGTTTACTATGAGTTTTAGTAAGACATTAGTACATACGTACAATTAAAAATATGTATACGTAATTAGAAAGTGATTCACAAAAATGTATGACGGTAATTTTTTGTAAAATCACACTGTTTCTACTGTGCGATCAGAGAAGCATATTTTCAAAAAGTACTACTCAATATGGTATTTTGACGACAAAATATTGCACAGTACATATTTCTTATACAGGGTGTTTTATAGAGAGAACCACAACATAAAATTATTTTTTTAACGATTAATTTAAAACCCGGACTTATGAGTTGAATTTTGGGAAAGGTAATATCACCAAAATATATCTACCTTTAAGCTTTAAAATATACAAGGTGATTTATTTGTAGAAAGATATTTTATATAAAGAAAAGTACAAAAAAAACGAACCCCTGTATTCTTAAATTTCCCCCGTTAAATATAACCATTTTTTCAATATATAATAATTTTAATGTCGTTTTAGGAAGTACAAATTTTAAATCCGATACTATGACTAGTTTTCGAGACACAGGGCGTTAAAGTGGAGAATTGCTGATTTTAGTTATTTTTTCTTCAAACTGAAAAGATAGATTGACTTAATGTATATAAAAGTTTAATATAATTTTTGGTCAGATGTTTATAAAAGAGAACATTTTAAAATATTTACTGTTACAGGGTGATTCACGAAAAAATCACAATATATTTTTGCAAACACTCAATAATTTTACAGTTGCGCAACAAATAAATTATTTCTTAATATCTACCCGTAAACAATTTTAAGGTTAAAAGATTTCGTTATTTTTAGTTTTTATACAGGGTGAGCCATGCAGCCAACCAACAAAAATAATTATATTCTGAAATTATTAAAACAAGACCTTCCATTTCTTTAGAGACTTTTGAGTAAGTTACATTATGCATGTAACCATAAAATTTTAAAATATAAGTACAGGATAATCTAACTGTTTTATAATTACCTTGCAAATATATATCGGTCATTTTCCGATATAAGTGAGAAGTTTTTATTTACGGGACAATAATATTGATAATTATCCATTTTATTATGTAGGTATAATTTAAATACTGGATACCTATTTGGTATGGGCAGTACTTATACGTCTAGAGCGAGTTATATAATAAATCAAAAATTGTTAAACTTATAATTATTACTAAATAAATGAACTATTTTTAGCATAAGATTGTGTTAATCCAGGATACTCCATACAGGCAACTACGAAAGCTTCCTGGGGCCACTTTTTTTATAAAAAAAAAAAAGATTATTATCTCGCAATTGTGACTTATTATCTCACAATTGCGACATATTATCTCGCAATTGTGAGTTATTATCACGCAATTGTTACTTATTATCACGCAATTGTGACTTACTATCTCGCAATTGCGACTTATTATCACGCAATTGTGACTTATTATCACGCAATTGTGACTTACTATCTCGCAATTGCGACTTATTATCACGCAATTGTGGCTTACTATCTCACAATTGTGACATATTATCTCGCAATTGTGAGTTATTATCACGCAATTGTTACTTATTATCACGCAGTTGTGACTTACTATCTCGCAATTGCGACTTATTATCACGCAATTGTGACTTATTATCACGCAATTGTGACTTACTATCTCGCAATTGTGACTTATTATCACGCAATTGTGACTTATTATCACGCAATTGTGACTTACTATCTCGTAATTGTGACTTACTATCTCGTAATTGCAACTTATTATCACGCAATTGTTACTTATTATCACGCAATTGTGACTTACTATCTCGCAATTGCGACTTATTATCACGCAATTGTGACTTACTATCTCGCAATTGCGACTTATTATCACGCAATTGTAACTTATTATCACGCAACTGTGGCTTACTATCTCGCAATTTTAGAAACATAAATGACATTTTGTGTCTAACTAATACACTTACAAAAGAAATGATAAATACAATTGAATATTTGAAGGAGTATCTACCAGAATGTAACGACGATATTTAATTCTATTTTAAATGCCAACTTTTGCAATGTTGAAATTGCTTAGTTTCTGAATAATAATAATACAAAATTGTTTTATTTTTGCGAAGGAAATATTCTTTTATTTGTTCTTTTCTCTTTAATGTGATGTTTCTATTTTTGTTTATTTTATAATTTGGTGTATGTACTACTAAAATCAGTATTTTTTACCATTTATTTTTGTATGACAGGAGATTAAAAATACTGAGATTAAAACTATTATACTTCGGTAGGATCAATTAATTGTTCAACAGTAACCAATCCCTTTAATCAACCAAATTAAAAATACTACAGTTTGAGGCGTACCTACGTGTCATTGCCAGTATTTCTTGTTAGTATCTTATGTTTCTATTTGGCCTAAAAAAATGCATTACTCACAAAAATTTATTTCGTTTTACCATTTAAGACTGTTTTCTATTTTTTTTTTTTTTTAGTGATAACTTGTCACGGTTTCAATACTAGTATTTTATTAAGTTATCTGTTTCACTTTTTAATAAACTATTTGCACTGAATGTTGATATGTATTTAAATGTTATTTCAAATCGTACATCACTGTGTACATAGATGTGGTTGACTGTATAACAGCAGTGCTTCACAGTGAACCAAGTTGCATTTTGTTTAAATTGCTATGATTTCAACAATTTTGTTTTTACAACTATAGTTGTCCTTATAAATGAAATAATATAAGATCTTCTTTATTTATATACGACATATTTTCAGAAATTTAACTTCAATAGGAAATATACAACAGTATTCAAAAATTTGGATGGTTTTCTTTTGAACAACTGCCTACATAATGTTTGTTTTTTATAAATTTTAAAACTACCTAGGTAAGTTAAAAAATTATCATTAAAAAAAACCAAAGTAGTTATGTGTATTACTTTATTGCATATTAATAGGTTCATCCCACACTGAAAGAAATGCGGTCTAATCATTACCAGAATTCTCGTACTCTTTATTTAACTGTTGTATACTATATGGGACAGCCAAACGAGCTGTTGCTGATATGGAACAAGAATTGCTAGAACCTTCCATAACCGTTAGTATACGGACTATAGACATAATACAACACGGTTTGTTAAAGGTTACCAATGCATTACTTATTGACAGTGAAATCGTCTTATTATTATTATACAATCGTTCACATAAAAATAAGTGAACTACTCTATGAGAGGTGTAAACAATTCTTATAGCAGGTATTATAATTTCTTACTAGAGGCTAATTTCGGATGTACTGATAATAAAACTAGCTTATAAAGTTTATAAGCTATTCTCATACGGATTATCATTCACTTATATTGTCATAATATCATAGAATACGACTGTTTATAAAATGTTCTCATAGTTATTATGAACTAGTTTTAAAGTGGATATGCGATTATACTATATTTAAAAGCTAACCAAAATACGTAAAAATTGACAATTTTAAGCATTTGGTTTATTGTATAGCAGGCTCAGAAATAAACGAATTTAAATAAATTTTTGGTTATTAGAAGATTGTGGGATAAACATTAATTTGCCATAGATTTATCATGAAAAAATTACTGATTGAAATAAAGAAATTGTACATTTGATAGATAATACAACTTTTTTATAGCAGCCCTTAAGTTTTGAAATATAAATGTATAATAACCTACCATCTTCTTATAATTAAAAAATTATTTAAAATTGTTCATTGTTGTGCCCGATAGACAATAAACTAAAATGTTTAAAACTTTACTTATTTTGGCTAGCAAAGCAATAAATTTGTTTTCAATTTCCTTTTATATGGTTTATTAAAAAAAAAACAAAATTTTACCTAAAAACATTTATTTTACAATAATTATATTTTTATAAAACATAAAAATGCAAAAATAACTTTTTTTCCTAAAAAATAATGTTGGGAAAAAGTTATTCTTTATAAAAAATCGAGCATGGTCTAAAACCTGAAATACAACCATCAAATTTTATATAAAGAATTAAGGTACTTTACTCTTGAGTAAAACTCATATACCTCGTATACCACTGAAAAAATTTGATATTTGATGACTGTATTCTAGGTTTTAGATAATGCAGAACTTTTTATGAAGAGTAATATTTTTTTCTAAAATTAATATTAAAAAAGTTTTCCATAAGATTCCAACCTAGGGGCACATACTGTATATTAAATTTAAATAAGTACATATTGATGAATGAGAATTCTGTGGACTTTTCATGTTCTAATTTTATTGTGAAAAAATTATGACCTAATATACAAACGTTTAACATTGGCAGCAACCAATATTATTAAATTATGACTTTTTATTATGCATGTAATTAAAAATACCTTTATCACTGGATAGCAAATATAAAAAATTCTTGAGGCAGTAATTTCTTAGACTGATATCACCACTTTCTAATGAGACAAAATAAAAAAAAATTATTTCACTATTTAAAAGACATTTTCATGTGCGTATAAGAAAATGAAATAACATAAATACTTTCTGTTTTAGCTCAGAAAGTGGTGACGTCAGTGTAAAGAACCGCTGCCTCAATAATAGTCTCTAAATAAGCTCCCATGTTACACAAGATCACAAGAAAAACACTGGCTCATATACCTAACTAAAACTAACACACGTGCACACACGGCGATAAGACAAAAGACTAAATTGTCGTCAACAATTAATAGGGTAGTGGTGTAACGGGTCCCCCACCAACAAAAATCTGTATGTTTCTGGTAATGACAACAGAAAGGGTGTTATGGAATATAAAACGGGATCACTGAGATTATAATGCGTTTTAGAGTGATAATAGATATCAGATTGTATAAAACTGAATCTGCTGGTTATAAGTCATTCAGTCGGCGCTATAAGAATTTTTGTTTTCGAGTATGCTACAGCGGTAATGAAATAAAAAATATAGGGATTAATTGACTGATTTACTATAGTAGTAAGATATATCTTACTCTCTATCAATATTCCTATAAGTATTATGATACTTAGTCTGGCAAAACCGCTGCATTAATCTATTTCTTTCTGTGCATATTGCGAATAGTGTTTCCTTAGTATACCCCACCAAGACTCGCTGCGTTGATCACACTGACTGGTTCCATAGATGAAACTGTTATCATCTAAAAATTGATCTTCATTTTTAACAGCAGTTCCTCTCAAAAAATTTTGCATTTGTTCTACAGTTTCATTTTCAGTACCCATATCGGATCTAATTCTATCTTAGATCTAATCTAAGAAAAAACCCGAAAACAAAAATTGCATCCAGTAATTACTGAAAAATATATACCATTTTTCCTAGTGTTCCTTTTTACCCACCTGCAATTATTTTTGGATCATTCATATTAGAAGATGCTTCCAACCAAATGATAAACCTCGAGTATCCATCAATAGCGCCATTTATTCATATACCATATGGTTTTAGTATCTCATATGAGTCAAAATGCCATAAAAAAATAGGACAGGTATTATTATATTATTACCTTCTATGCAGTCTTCGTCTTGTTCTTAGTTCTACTCCAGAAGGATCTAAGTTTTGTAATATTAAACGAACCATATTCTGCGAAACAGAGAAACCATTTTGAATGCATTTCAAATGCATCCATCAATAGCCATGGAGTTGGGAAGAATTTTGTAACTGATGGTCTATAAAATTTACTAAAATATCAGCTCCACTGAAATATTTTTTTCTAAACAACTTGTTTTTGTTTAAAATCCTCTTTAGTTGTCGTTTTGATATATTTGTTGAAAATCTCTGTTTCAGTATGTTTCGAATTTCACTATAATTACATCCATTTAAAAAAATAATGCATAATAAGATTATTTCTTGATCTTGAATCCATCGTCTAGTCTTGCAAATATCTTAAAAGATGGTTAAAATTGTAAAACAACTTATTAAATTATACATATATTTAAACTCAAAACTCACCTGAAGCTACTACAAGCTCGAGAATGGAGAATCACTTCACTGTTATTTCACGAAACATTGACCAAAGCTCACCATTTTAAGCAGACATGTAACGGCAAAATAACTCACAATTGCGTGACAATAAGTCACAATTGCGTGATAATAAGTCACAATTGCGTGATAATAAGTCACAATTGCGTGATAATAAGTCACAATTGCGTGATAATAATTAACAATTGCGTGATAATAACTCACAATTGCGTGATAATAAGTCGCAATTGCGTGATAATAAGTCACAATTGCGTGATAATAAGTCGCAATTGCGAGATAGTAAGTCACAATTGCGTGATAATAAGTCACAATTGCGTGATAATAAGTCGCAATTGTGAGATAATAAGTCACAATTGCGAGATAATAATATTTTTTTTTTCATAAAAAAAGTGGCCCCAGGAAGCTTTCGTAGGCAACAATGAAACCTCAGGTAACGTTTATTTCAACAACTTCTAGAAAAATTAACTGAACCGTTACCTCATTTCCACACAATAATAGAAGTAGAGGTTTCGGTATTTGTTTTTACCCAGTTATAGTTATCCCACAACGTTTAAATTATAAATTTTAATCAATTACGTTTTTGATTGAACTAGTTTATTTAAATGAAATAACTCTTATGTCTTTGAACAGTGTCTAGTATGTGAGATACCGCTAAATAAATATAGTCACGATTCGTCAGCTTTAGGAAAGAGCCAATTTAAAAATAATTCTGCTAATAATTTCGCCCAAAAAAGTATTTGAACCCCATTACAAAGTGGACTTATGTCATAAGAAATATTACAAAGTGTCACATTGTGCAAGAGTTGTATATTTTCAACAATTCTGGTTTTCATAGTTATTTTCGTCGAGTTCCTAATATTTTGTTAAGTTTTCTTGTTTTGTATGTGTTTGTTTTGTTGTTACAAAATAGCGTTAGCAAATAGATTAACTTGTTACGTATGTGAAAGACCGTTTTAACCTAGACTGTTAATTCGCTTAGACTAAGAAGAAAATATTCATGTTTTGCAAGTTGCATCTTTTAGAAGGCTCTTTGCTGGATTTCCCTAACTGGATATCGGTGATAATACAAGAATTTGTTTAAATTGTTTTAATTCTGTAAGGGATGAACTTAATCAAATACAAATTGATCCGAACTGTCTACGTTTTAATGTACTTTCTCCAGTTCCAAGGCATTCTTGCATAATATGTAATGCTCAACAAAACCTACATAGAATATCTATGGAATATAGAGTCAATGTGTTTGTTGTATCTGACATTTATATACTAGAGTTTTTAAGAATATGCAAACATCATATAAATAATAAGGGTTTTGTTATACCAGATTTAATAAGAGGTGTACGGTTTCTTAACCAACCATATATTGTACCAAACCTTCAACTCTTTATATCTTGCTTAAGGGTGCAAGCAAATAATAATTGCGTGATTAAAAATTGGGAAAGGACAAAAAGTTTCGCCGAAGAAGAATTTAAAACTTTACTTCTATTTCCAAAAATCACTTTGAGGAGTTATATACATTTTGTGATGACATAGATCAATATGGCAATGCGCGAAGAATTGATAAAAAGCATTTATTAACATTTTTAATAAAACTAAGTGATGAATTTTTTAAAATTATTTTTAACTATTCTTCCAGACAAGCCTAACAACTTCAAATGTGCGGTTATCACTTCTCAGGCGGTTTGTGCCGAATAATATTGGTTTTAATGCTATTACTAGAGAAAATTTTATAGCTAGACATATTATATCTCCATATATCAATCACTTGTGCAATTCAACACCCATTATGCCAGAAGCAATAAGTATACATAGATTGTACTTACAATAAAATTGATAAAAGTAATAACTTTGGAGTATTACGCCAATCTTACTGTTACCACAAAAAAGAGTACCTCGTAAAACCAGAAATAATGGTAGCTCCCGATGGTTACATATGAGCCATCTAAATGCAAAACCCGCCAAGTGCAAACGAAGTAGTTTCGAGGAAACACGAAAAAACTGTTTTGCTTAAAACTATCGATCAAGTAATGTACTTTATTATTTTTGTTAATGTAGAATACTATTTCTTAATAATTATCATTCATCCTATAAATCAAAGAGGTCGCATACCACCGTAAATTAGAAAAAGAAAATGTAGTTGGCGGGTTTTGAAAATTAACTTGAAAAATGGCGGGTTTTGCAACAAATTTTAAGTATTTTAAAAACTTGATAAATAGATTTTAATTTTAAAAAGTTTGAAACATACCTCACTTAACACATGTTATTTAAACAAATCTTGTGTCATCTTCGGGGTTTTCATCGCAAATGAATTCATCCATAATTGTGAAAGAGCTTGGTAAATCTTCAACATTAATCTCCATTACATCCTTATAAAATTTTAAATTTTGTAAAGATTTCCAATCAGTTCCAAAATGCTTGGATAATAAATTTTCGATTAATTTCTTTTTTCGTTATTAACAGGACGACCAGATACAAGCTCTTTTGGCCTAATGGATAATATTGTTTTCCAAACGCTTTTAGGTACGCGAGATTGAAATTTTACCAAACTTTTTTTATGGGAAAATGTTCGTCTTCTAAGACCCTAAAAAACTCTGTACTTGGAATACGGTAAAAAATTTTCCATTACCCTTGAAATGGTCATAATCATCCAAAATTTTCAAATAACAGGAAGCGCGTTTTACTTAATGTTAGGATAGTATTGGAAAAAATTTCATTGAACAAAAATTGTTTGTATTCATTCGCGGAATGCGCACGAATTTTACCAGAATTTTTGGCCACTTTTTTGGCCATTTCACAAAATGTTCAGATACGACCATTTTCCAGATTTTCCCGAAATTCTAAAAAGCCTCAGAGGGTTCCATAAATGGTTCTAAACACTTTTCGAGAAGTTCAATTTCTTGATAAAAGTTGCCATTTTGCATATAATAGGTCATCATTAATGAACCATGATTAATTTCTTCTGGAACTTTTCGAAAAAAATGGATGATAATAAAAGTCTTTAGCATCTAATGGATGGTTGGAGTTTTGAAGACTATTAGACACTATGTTGATCTTTCTGTTTTTGGTCATTTTGATCCAAAAATTTCAATCTCGCTTACCGTAGGATCACTTTCGTGCGGAAAATCTACGTTTTTGCATAAAAACCAATTTTTGGATCAGAATTCCGGAAAAATGAAGACATAAAACGAAAATCTAAAATAGGGGATCGATAGGCAATTTCAAGACGAATATTTAAAAAAAAAATTCACCTTAGACACTCCAACCCCATAAGGTGTAAAGTAATTTGGGTGGCACGGTGGCGCTTTGCGCCATTGTGCGTCGTAGGGGCTCGCCGTGATGGTCACGCGACAAAAAATGGCTTTTTTATTGGTTACTAATACTTGGCGGTTTTTGCAAATAAATAAGTTTGCAGTTGACGATATTTTGAAAGTAAACTAATGTTTAGATTGTAAATATTAATTGAAATGGCGAGTTTTGAAAAATAATATTTTAACACAGTTTAAAATTTACCATTCTTTATAAAATGGCAGTGCTATCTCATTTTTTTTTTATTTTTGCACTTGGCGGGTTTTGCATTTAGACGGCTCATATTAGAAGCACTTGGACCATATTTCTCGAATGCAAGAAATAACGATGCAGCGATTTTAAACCATGCTATAGATCATGATTTAAATGGAATAAGGAACTTGTTTCAAAACAACCATATCGTGATAGTCGATAGAAGCTATAGAGATTGTATAGCCACATTTGAGAATCTTGGAATTCAATATTATATACCTTCTTTTTTTTAACCGCACCAAAATCAATTTTCTACTCTTGAGGCTAACAAAAACAGAATAATTACAAGTACTATAGATGGGTAGTAGAATCTATAAATGGTTACTTCAAAACGATTTTTAAGTTTTTTTTCTAAGTACAGGGTTTTAAATTAATCGTTAAAAAAATAATTTCATGTTGTGGTTTTTTTCTATAAAACACCTTGTATAAGAAATGTGTACTGTGCAATATTTTGTTGTCAAAATACCATATTGAGTAGTACTTTTTAAAAATATGCTTCTCTGACCGCACAGTAGAATTGGTGTGATTTTTCAAGAAATTACCGTCATACATTTGTGAATCACCCTCTAATTATACATATTTTAAATTGTACGTATGTAACAATGTGTTAATAAAACTCATAGTAAACGTATGTATGCATTAAAGATTCAATCTAGCTCGTAAGTTTGCAAATAAAAATTCCCAAAAACTGGGCAATTTTCAACTATATCGAAAACTAGTCATAGGATTGAGTTGGGCCCATTGACACTTTTGGTCACTAGGTTGACTACAATAACATACCAAAGTCTCAGAAAATTTGACGGGTCGCCACTTTGCAAAAGAAAAGTGCGGGGTCCTTTGGTAATATTCTAATATAAGTAGTAATAATAGCTATTTGTATTACTAGGGAGGAAAGTGCCACTTTTCCTCCCGGAGGATGAAGTAAACATCCAAGGGAGGAAAATGCACTTTACTCTATAAAACGACGTTATAGTACGAGATACGTTATTTTATGATGACAAAGATAAATCACAACTGGGTTGCCTAGCTAAATTACGGACCGTGTTAGGCTCGTGGTCACCCCTCACATTTTCTACATCATACTCCTACTACAATGAACTGTAAATTCAACACGGACCAATATTTATTAATTTATTATTTTGATCGTCTTCCCCGATTTATTATTAATAAAAATCTAGATTATCTCGAGAGAATATCACACGAGGAATTGGAAAAATATAGGTTGCCTACTTTCACTTTCGTAAAACCATAGAGTTGTCAAACAGGTAAACAGGCGTTATTAATATACCCTCATTGGTTATTTATTTATTTTTTTTTATAAAATGAAAGGTAACTTCATTACATATCCAACAGTATTAGGTTGCTTTGTCAAAGTAGGTATATCTGTATCTCTAACGTGTGAAGGGTGGGTTACCCCCCCCCTGGCACTAAGGCCCATTGTGCATCCTCGTAAGATGATATGCACCTCCTAGCTCGTGAGCCAGGTAAAGGTATAAATTATGTATCAAGCAGGAGCCCGGACGGAGAGTCCCTAAAAAGCGTTGAGCGCGGTTACTCCATGCAACAGATAAGGATGCCGAGAGTTCAGAAAGAAGATTTTTTCGATCGTAGAAGCGGGCTCCATTCATTAAATACATTTATTTATTTACAAAACGATACAATAAAACATAATCATGGAATAAAAAATAAAAACATTATTATGATTCTAATTTGTCAGAAGTGCCTATATCAAAATCAAACTCCTCTTCGTTTTTTTATGTTTCATTGTGTTGAGTATATCGTCAAACTGCAATGAATTTTGGGTCTCCTACGAACCACATTAGCCTCAAATAGCCATCCAAAAATCAACCGCTACGATTTCTGAATTGATATAAAATTATAAAATATAACATCATAATTGTGGGAGGTGGATCTGCTGGGACGCTTGTGGCAAGGAGGTTAAGCGAAGTTACTAGTTGGAAAATTTTATTACTGGAAGCTGGTACCGTTACAGATGATTTTGTGGACATTCCATTCACGAATCTATATACATTCAATTCTCCATATAATTGGGGGTTTAAAACTACTCCACAGGCAAATAGTTGTTTAGGTAAATATATTTTTTATAAGTTGTTCTTAATAAAAAGTTAACTAATTTTTTCTGTAGGTATGAAAGATCATAGGTGCGTCTTTCCCACTGGTAAAGGATTGGGAGGTACAGCCATTATAGGTCACAATGTTTATGCAAGGGGAAATAAAGCAGATTTCGATGAAATAGCCTCTATGGGGCTTGAGGGTTGGAGTTTTAATGACATTTTACCATATTACAAAAAAACTGAGGGGATACAAATAGAATCCTACGATTCGGAATACCATGGTACCGATGGGCTTTTGTACGTTAACTATACTGCTCCAAATCCTATTAATTACGACTACTACTTGGAAGCAGCTAAGCTTACAGGGCTGAAAAATGTAGATTACAATGGAGAAAACCAATTAGGAATTTCCAAAATACAATGGATTATAGATTTTAACAAAAAACAAACTGGAGGCAATGCTTTCATCCTTCCAATTCTTGATGAAACTAAAAACTTAAACCTGACTACGGGCGCTTTTGTAACCAAAATACTCTTCTCGGATACTACAGCAACTGGAGTTAAATTCATCAAAGACGGAAAAATTTTCAAAGCAACTGCTAGAAAAGAAGTAATTGTATCTTCAGGAGCCATTGGAAGCCCACAGCTTCTTTTGCTTAGTGGTGTTGGACCAAAATCAGATCTGGAAAATCTCGATATTAAAGTAGTCAAAGATTTGCCAGTTGGAAAATATTTTATGGATCATCCAGTATACGTAGGACTGTATGTAAGAACTAATTTAACAGCTGAGGCAGGAAATATGTCGTACTACTTGGAACGATGGATCAATGGTTTAGGTTACTTAACCACGACATTTAATGCGGACAATATTCAATTCATTAACACTAAGACACCAGGTGTGGAACCACCAAACATAGAATTGGTGACAATTAATATGCCTACAAGTGTACCTCCAGGTAATTTTAAAATATATTATTTCTTATGGGATAACGGATTTCTACATTTTAGATTAGTATAAATGAAAAAATAATCATACTGAATTTTGTTTAATTTTTTAATTTAGCTTATCTGGGTCATTTTTAATTTTACCAATCTTAGTGCCAATTGAGAGTTATTAGAGTTAAAGTACGTTTCTATGTCTTTATTTTTAGTTAGATTATAACTCTCTAATAATTTAATTGTAGACATAATGGTAGTGTTTTATTTATTCCTTAATTCTTAAATTTAAATTACAATTAATAATAATAATAATAATAATAATAATAATAATAATAATAATAATAATAATAATAATAATAATAATAATAATAATAATAATAATAATAATAATAATAATAATAATAATAATAATAATAATAATAATAATAATAATAATAATAATAATAATAATAATAATAATAATAATAATAATAATAATAATAATAATAATAATAATAATAATAATAATAATAATAATAATAATAATAATAATAATAATAATAATAATAATAATAATAATAATAATAATAATAATAATAATAATAATAATAATAATAATAATAATAATAAAGCGTCTTTATTCATCAAGTTTTAGTATAAGTGTAAATATATACATATATAAGGTAGATGAAAAGGTGAAGTTCAGCTTGTGCTGATTTACAACTTAACCTGTAAATAACATTGAAATATAATAATATAATATAATAGAGAAAAAAAAGTATAAAAAATAAATAAACAGATTTTCAAAACCAAATTCGTTGCATTATATAATATATTTTTTTATGACCATTGCTTATTGAACAAAGAATCTTTTAGGCGTTTCTTGAAATTAAGCAAGTTATATGATTTAAATTCATTTGTAAGTTTATTGTACTCTTTACATGCAACATACGAAAAACATCTTTTAAATAGAGCCGTGTTATGATTCGGTACCACCAAGGTCATTCGATTCCGCGTAGGAAATTCATTAATATTGGAAAATGTCTTTAATTTGTTAACTAAATAATCAGGTTTCTGTATGAGTAAAACTTTGTGAACTTGGGTTAATAAATGCAAAAGGCGATAGTTATTGAAAGTCAACCAACCTGATTCTTTCATTTTATTCGAGATATGATCAAATTTTCGAATTCCATAGGCGAAACGTAGACAGCTATTCTGGATTTTTTGTAAACGAGCGGAATCGGATTGGAGTAGGGCTGGACCGTAGATGGAATCACAATATCTGAGTTTGGAAAAAATGAGAGATTCACAAAGTTTAAGTTTGAGTTGTGTGGAAAGCAGGTCTCGGTTAGGGTCTCGGTTAAAGACATACTTATCATACTGTCAGTAAGCGAAGAGGTGTCAGAAAAATAAAGACCTGACCAAAGTTCAAGTTGCTCTGCTGATCTAAATTATATAAAAAATAAAAGATTATTTTACAGTTTTAATTAGTAATATTAATTTTTATTTTATTTACAGCTTCATTTTATAATTTAGACGATACATATGCTAAGGTGTTTTCAAGTTTTAACACTTTAACTGACTTTTTGGTGTATCCCATTGTCTTGAAACCAAAATCTCGAGGTGATGTCAAATTGAATAGCAGCAATCCCGCGGACTTCCCACTTATCAATCCAGGTTATTATACAGACTCAAATAACGAAGATATTAAAGAAATGTATGAAGCAATTCAATTTGTTATCAATTTGACTAAATCTAAACCGCTTCAAGCTATTGATGCCACAGTAGTATCACAAGCCCCAGATTGTGAGCCTTTGAAGAAAGAGTCGGAAGAAGCATTCTGGTACTGTGCAATCAAATCTCTTACTTCGACTCTCTATCATCCATGTTCATCTACTAGAATGGGTATCGATCCTACCAATTCGGTAATTGATGGAAACTTGAAGGTTCATGGTATTTCAAATTTGCGAGTGGTAGATTATGGATCTTTTCCGATTATGGTAAGAGGTCATCCATTAGCAGCTATTTATGCTCTTGCTGAGAAGGCTGCTGATTTAATTAAAGAAGAACATTCTAGGGTGTAATATAAAATACATTAAGATCTATTAAAATAAAATGAAACATACTTATTTGTCTCTGAGTTTCTTTGACCTTGTCTTAACCTTAGTAGCTGTTTGATTGTTGTTTTATTAAATATTAAAAAAATAAGGAAGAAATGTACCTTATTTCGACCACAGTTTTCCTTTAATTACGGTCCAGGATTTACTAAAGCTGAGAAAACAGTTGCCGAAAATATAAGGAAAGATCATAGAGCAAAATATCTTTTATAATTATTATTACATAATGATGGTTTAGACGATATTACGCAAAGTAAGACGTCAAAAGAAACTTGGGAAGTACGAAGTACAATACGTGGCACGAATTGTTACTGCATCAAGAATTTGTAAATACTAAAAAGAAATTGGACGACACTATCAATGAATATATAACCCAAAGAGATCGATTGTATCATAAAGCAAAAACTGAAGTATTTACAGTTCTAGAAAGTATTTGCAGTTCTAGGAATACCAGGTGGCGGTCTGGAATGTTTCGACGCGGCGATTTCGACGCGGTTGTTTCGACGCGGTTGTTTCGACGCGGTTGTTTCGACGCGGCCGGTTCGATGCGAGGACATTTCGACGCCGGCCATTTCGACACCGGGCCGTTTCAACGCCAATTGTATTTTTTTTAGGTAGGTAATAATCCATACAAAATAATATATTTGAAATGTCTGTTTTAATTTTATTATTAAGAAATCATAATATAATTATGTGATATTACTTTTAAATATTCAATTATGTTTCTATTTTTATAATCGATAACGATTTTTAAAATCCTTTTGTCACAATCGCGATGTTTTTTTTATTTTAATTTTAATACAAGTCCCTGCCTGACTGTATCTTTTTAAGTGCATCAATAAATATCCATATCGTTGGATGACCCATGAACACTTCGTTTTGAAGTCGTCTCTGTGCAGCTCAGGGCGTGGATGTTCGTTTCGTCTTTACCCTCTAAAACGCGGTTTTGAATAGATCGCAAAATGATCTTAAACAGTGGATTGCGTCCTCTTCGACCCTGTGGTTGGGGACGTCAATTTCATTAAAAGTTGCAACTCGTTAGAAAATTCTCCAAATTATTGGCCGATTGTAATATCCACGTCTTCTTCAGGAACAAATACAAAAGATGTCACCATTCGTACATGAAGACTGAAACCAGTAAATTAATTTGCGCTAAATATTTTTTCATATATCTCACCAAATGGAAAAAACAACCTAGCAGCTCTGCATTTGAAAACGCTTCTTTGAAACCGTGTATGGCACCCAGTTCAAAATCGCATAAAATCTTCTCCGGATTTGCAGCTGGCTATAAATGTCTTACCATTCTAGTCATGCATGCATATGTAGTTTGCTATTTGTTGGGCAGGAGAATTTATTAAAAAACTTCTTAGGTAGCTAATTTTTAGGAATTAATTGTTTATGCAAGACATTCGTTCGGAAACGCTAATGTGTTTTTTTTTAACTTCTCCCTTCTGCCTCTAGATGTTCTTTTATCTTTTTATTCTTGATTACTATTTCAAACAAATTTTTTGCAGTCCACCAGCACTCCTTCATCTCTTTCATTATATTCCCAATGTTATTCTTTGTAGGGTACCTTCCTGTTTCTTGCTCAAAATTCCTTCTTTTCGTCTCCTCTCTTACGCAGCAAAACAAGGAGTCATTCGGGGTGTCTATGTTATTACAATACCGGCATCGATCGTCGTCTGTTTTACCAATCTTATGAGTTAACGTTTAAAATGATCCGTGTCTCGTCAGGGCATGTGTCATGAAGTAGTCAATATTTGTATGTGGGCATCTGTACCAATCCATTACATTGGGTATGAGGACCTTGATCCATTGCGCTTTTGCAGTGTTAGCAACCCTTTCAATTTGCCATTTCTCTTCTAGTGATCCCTCTCTTCCTTCTTTCTTTCTCCTTTCTTTTGTCTCTTTCGGAGCGTTTGCTAAATTTATTCTCTCCTCTACTAGCAGATGGATTGGGACTGTCCCTGTGACTACTTAGATTTCTTCCTGGGAGACCGTCTGGTAGCCCGAGGCTACTCTTAGTAACGTCTTTCTTTGGTGGCCTCTATGGCCTTCCTGTAGGTTTGCACCTACATTACCTTTTCCCATAGTGATGATCCATATAATAGTATAATAATAATAATAATAATAATATTATAATACTCTTCCTAGTTCACCCCCTTACGAGTAAATTTTAACCTCAAAAGCTGATGTGTGGGGAAAGGGACGGCTATAATTATTATTTGTCGTGGCGCTCCGGGCCGACTTAAAGATGATTGATGGTGCCATTTGACTTACAGATGAAAAAAATCCGGAAAACCTCACCCACCATCATCGAGACGGTAATGCATGGCGATTTTATAGAGTGAACCACTCCTTGAAGTAGCTCCCTCTTCTTAGTTGCTGGTCCCCAAATATTTAGAATGATTTTTGCGAGTTTTCCTATTATGTCATTGGCTTTCCTGGCGGCTTCTTTAATATGTGGCCCATAACGACGTAGTCAATTGTTATGCCTAAATATTTAATTTGCCTCTTGGGTGTAACCGTCATCTCAAGTACTCTTATTACAATCTCCTCCCTTTTTCTTAACCACCAGTGTCCTCCAAGGACCACCATTTCGCTTGCCTCGTTTGTCCACTCTTCGAGGTCTCCAGTGTTTTAATTTAAAAAGAAATGTACTGTTTAGCAAGTAAAAAATGTTTAAAAGTGTTAATCGAATATACAAATTATATCCAAGATGTACCTCTGTATGGTTTATATCCTTACAAACCTAGAATATCCCTTCTTCTCATCTTTCATTATTTATAGTTTTTTTCTTAATGATTAGTATTGTCTAACCTGGTGGACCCCAGAACCCACATACTTTGATTACTATACGAGGCAAGAGAGAGGTCCGACACGCCCAACATAAAGCGCGGCCATTTTGAACCCTGTGACACAGTTTACAGCTAAAGAATCAGATCGCTCACTCTGCGTCGGCACTTTGGATCTCAATGTTTCAGTTTATACACTGTGTAACTCGGATAATACAATATATGATAACCGCCTATAATAAAACAGTAGTCTTCTGCGTATCCTGAATTTGTATTCCTGAAGTGGATGTTATTTTGGAACTTTTAACTGGTCCGAGTGAGCTAACTGATTCTTTAGCAATAAACTGTGACTTCAAAAATAATATTCACTAACACTGACAGCAGCAAGCAAAATATTAGATGCGTTTTAATCATCCGCTTCTGCTTCCGTTCAATGAGAAGGCTGACACTCAGACTCATCGATAATTTTTTTAATGTTTGCAGTATAATTTGATAGAGCCATTCGAATACAATTATCCAAATGTTCATCTGTAAGTCGATTGCGATATTTGTTCTTAATAAACTTCATATTGGAAAAAGAAGATTCACACAAATAGGTTGAACTGAATAATGCTTACACTTTCAAAGCAACACGTCATAGAACTGAATATTTGTCTTTACTTACAATAAGCCAGATACAGTTGGTACTTGAGACTAACGATTTTAAGGCTAAATCATTTTGAAACTCAATTACTTCCATTTCTGTTGCAGCGATGTCTTCGCCAAAGTTCTGCATAACACAAGTTGCAAACTGTTGGATATCAATTTCCATAAAGGGTGAAACAACAAACTGCGCTACTAAAGCCATTTCGTTGAAATCCTTAAAACGATTTTTAAAGTTATTCTTCAGGGTAGAAACTATTTCTACATGATATTTGCTGTCATACGGTTCTAATGGATTTTGAGATATTTTTTCTGAAAGAATAGGAAAATGCTTGGCATCGCTGTTAATTAGGTTTTGTTCCCAAAACTCCAGCTTTTTGATAAATGCTTTTATATCAGAAATAATTTCCGCTAGTTCTTTGTCTCTCCCCTGAAGCTGCAAATTAAGTTCGTTTAATTTATCTGTAATGTCCACGAGAAAACCAAAATCTCTAAACCAGATTGAATTTTCTAGTTCCGGAGTCGGTTCATCGCGTTGTTTGAATAATTGAACTATGACAGATAGGACATCATTAAAACGTTTCAGCACCCGTCCTCTACTTAACCATCGGATTTCAGAGTGAAGGAGTAGGTCCCCGTATTGACAGTCAACTTCATCGGCCAAGGTTTTGAACAATCTTCTTTGTAACGCTTTAGCTCTAATCTTGTTCACAATTTTTAACACCAGTTTCATAACGTTGTTTAGTTTCAAGAAATTTCTACATAATGCTTGCTGATGGATAATGCAGTGGAAACAGAGAAATTGCGGAAAAGTTTCATCTTTACGACATAACGCCACTAGACCCTTATCACAACCCACCATAGCTGGAGCGCCATCGGTTGTCAAGCCTACCATTTTGGATATTGGAATTTTCTCGGAAGAAATAATATTTTTTAAATGAGAAAACAACTTCTGTCCAGTAGTGTGTCCTTTCAGTGGAATAAACTTCAAAAGATCTTCTTTAATCGTAAAATCACTAAAAAGCATCCTGACGAACACGGCCATTTGGGCAGTGTCAACGACATCTGTTGATTCATCCAGTTGAAGTGAAAAATAAACACAGTTATCTAAGTCAGTTCTTAACTGTAAAAACATATCATTGCTCATTACTTTTACACGCCTCATCACTGTATTAGCAGAAAGTTGCAAAGATTTTATAGCTGAAACTATCTCGTCTTTATTTCTAAAGTTAGCAAATAACGAATCAGCCGCTTCTAAAAACGCCTGTTTTATCATTTCCCCGTCTTCATAAAGTTTCTTTTTTTGTGCAATTATCTGGGACGCACGGTACGATGCTTCAGTTGCAGCCTGATTTTTGTCGACTGTTCTTAAAAATATTGATTGTTGTGCAATTAACTGCTTTTTTAACTGTTTCAGTTTCTAATTTCTGGCGGCAAAATGTAGTGGGAATGATTTTTCAAAATTAGAATGTACAGTTTTATGATGTCTCTCAATATTTCCTTTTTTAGCAACGGAGACCGAAGTATTACATAACAAACACACATTTTTATCTTTAACTTGTTGTTCTCTACTAACCCAACCGCTGGACGTTGGTTACGCGTTCAGTTTTAAACTAAGTGCTATGTCGCCACGCCGTGCGTATTTATCCCGTTCAAAGCAATCCTGATCGTTCTCGAACACTAACGCGCTGGTCCGGCTGGTCGGTTCTAGCCGATTCTAGCTTGATGGCGTCAGCGGCACATCGTTCACCGCAACGTTGCCGCTGTTTATGTTTAATATTATGACAATTAGATTTTTTTGTGGAATTTTCGGAAGCTTCTCTGATTTTTGCAGTTTGTATTTTTTAAATTAAAATCGTTGTGAGAGCTACCAGAATTGCCTCCGCGAGCTACCGGTAGCTCGCGATCGACAGGTTGGTGACCACTGTATTAGAAGAAGATATGAAGCATTATTGTTATACCAAATTAAGGGATTTACTTAGGTTAGGTGCCTTTACCAATCTCATTTTATTGTATTTGTTTTATTTAACAACCCAAATGTATTTTGTCGTTGATCCTATGTTGATGATATCCTAGACATAAGTTTTTATCACCAATTTATTGAATTATATCCAACATTCCTGTAATCTTTCATTCTCAAAACTTTATTATTTCTGAAGACGTTTCTGCAAGCCGCACTGTTTTTTACTCCTGGAGACGTCTCTGCCACACTGCTTTGGCAGATAAGAATGGTATCCCATCTAATAGCTACGTCACAGCCGTCACTCAGAACTTATCTACTTCTCATTGGTCATCCATATCCGGCAATTACCCTTATTGGTGAAAAACACCGGTGTTAGATACTTCCTAATAGGTCAACGTCGAGCGTCACTCTGAATCTAGTTGAGCAACTTCTCTCCTGACAGATCAAATATCATAAAAACAGTCTTAAACTAAACATCGTTTTGCGGTGTAAAGAAGGCAATGCTTTCGATAGCCATCATCAATAAATTTTTAAAACCATAAGAATGGCTTGTAAGTATGTAGTTTGTAAGTGTACCATGTAATAAAATTATCATCGTTTTGTTAAAAAATCCCTCAAGAGGTGGACTAAAATTTTTTTTGGCTCTTTAAGATAGCAATAGAGAACAAGATAGATTATGAAAGAAACTCATCTAAACTATAGAAAAGCGTTATTACAGCCACTTGTTGGATATACTCGCAATCCCAGAAGTACTAAAAAAGGTTAACTATTTACCTCAGACACTGAACAACGCCTATATAAACAACCCATTTCATATTCCCTAATGAAAGAAGTAATTTTAAGGTCTGTGTATAGTGCAGCAACCGTAAAGTAAGAGGAGAAAGAAGAGAAACGGTTTACATTTGCGAAACTTGCACTCGGAAACATGGACTTCACCCTGTTGAATGTTTTAAAAAATACCACATTTAAAACAATTGTAAATGTATTTTGCCATTAATATAATTATTCAGTATGTCATATTTTATTTAAGTCACTCTAAAATTTATATACTAAAAATCAATGAAAAATAATTGGGACCTACCGAAAATATATATAAAAATTTAATAGATCCGCAAAAGGATAAAAAATTTGAAGAAATTTATATTTATAAATTTTGGGATATACGCCTTCTTAAATAAATAATGACAAGGTTTGAAGACAAGGATATTAGTTTATTATTGGCCAATAACGGACGTACAATAATAATACACAATTTAAAAAAATAAATATAGTAAATATACTAACCTTGTTGCTAAATATACTAACCTTCTATATAAAGAAAGTTATCTTATGGATATTAATCAAATATACATGTTTAAAATATTGACCCTACAACATAAGAAAAAGCATATGTTAGAAAAAATAAATCATGATCACGACACTCGGTATAAACAAAATCAAATAACGCAAACCGCAAAAGCACAAAAGACCATAGGTCAAAGATCATTTTATTTTACGGCAAGACATATATATCCTCATATTCCAAACAAATTAAAAAATTTAAAAAATAATATATTTAAAATAAAACTAAGAAAATGGATATTGCAACTACCAAGAGAACAAGTAAGTAATCTGATTAATTTAAAACGATATTAATATAATTTAAAAAGGTATCTTAATTAAAGAAAATAAAATTCGAATAAAAAATAAAATACGTACCTCACTTAATTCTTCTGCACTTCTTATTACAATGATATATTCAATTATATTGTATTTAATTTAAAATATGTAATTTTGAGTCTTTGATTTAGAATATTTTATTAACAGTGTTTAATTTGAATTATTTAATTTAAAGCGTTTGATTTAAAATGTTTACTTTGAGATATTTAATATTTCATTTTTAATTTAAAATACGATATTTAGTTTATAATGTTTAATTTATGCTTAATTTATAATGTCTAAATTAATGATTAATTTGAAATTTTGATTAGGAATGAAATGTCGCAAATGTTCCAAATGATTATTTAGGTTATTTAATACAAAATAAAATAGACAAAAAAAATATGTTAACATCAATATAAAAAAAAAAACAGAAATATATTAGAGAAACCATACACTAGCCATACAGGCTTCTATGGATCTTATATTTATTTCCGTTCATTTTATATATTTTCGTATGTGTACCTAAAAAAAGTGTAATTCAATTGGAAATAAATATTATTATTATATTATTATTATTAATTAAAAAAACAAAAGGTCGAGCAGTAGGTACCTAATAAGAAAAATTCTGCTTCACTTGCATTGAATAAAATTGTTTAAATAAAGATAAAAATTATTATAGTTTAAAAAGTAATTAGTTAAAATTCACACAAAAATAAAAATTTTGCATGTCAAAATTTGTTTGTATCTATTTTTTAAGGGCTGTTAATGAAAGACTGAAATTTTTTTATTTCAAGAAGTTAACTGTTCAATGCAATTTGGTAACTAAATGATTTATTTAATATTTGTTTATTGTGAGTTGAAATGGTAATGACATTACTTTTCCTTAAATTCATATGATTGACGTAGGTTCTATCGTCTGTGAGCATGAGAGAATTCAGGTATTAAGTATTTTATAAAATAAACAGAGAGAATGAAGTTTCAGATGATTGACCACATTTAGGCAGTTTACCTTCATTAACTTATAAAAAATCAACTATCTTCTCCTCATACAATAGCTCATTCTTAAAAAACTCTTTGAAAAAAACTAAAAGGGGATATGTCTAAAAATGACCTTCTTCAGAAAAAACAATAATTTTTTTTTTGTTTCGATGTAAGGCTATTTTATCAATTTGACAGTTCTTATTTATCAGAAGTGATCTAACAATACTATTTATGTGCAATAACACTACAGTAAACCTATAATATAGTTAAAAAAAAACATAAAGTACACTTATCATTGTTATATGTAATTTTAAGTTACTATGAATAATGGAAAACGGTGATAAGTGAACTTAAATCTGTACATCAATAATACATAGACGTTTAAAATGCATAGTTCAATATGACAAAACGTGTGCTTGATTAAAATATTTTTATTTAGGAGGTAAAGTTGGAATTAAAATTATTAGAAAACACTTTTTAAACATGGTTTTATGAAAAACGTATTAATTTGCTGATTATGCTTTGCCTTTTGAAATAATTTTTATAATCTTAACGAGGTTTGTTAAAAAAGTAGGTATATGCTAAAACTTTTGATTTTTACATTAACGTAAAAAACAAAATGAAAAATCAGAAAGAGATAAGTATTTTATGGAATAGGTTTTAGCATTTTTTATCGCTTAAAAGATAATCCATATTAGAAACAATATCACTATCTTCACTCTTGGTTTTTAAGGAAATATAAAAATCGTAAACATCGCTAATGGGAAGTGGACTGTCATACGCCTGATAAACTTCAAAATCTTGTCTCCCTTTGTTTAAAATATTTTTTTAATTGTGCTTCAGTTTCCAGAGTGTTTCGTATACCTTAGCCATTTAATTTCTCTGTAGTCAAACTTTCTATTTTCGTTGTCAAAGTATTTTTTGACCAGCGGACCTTTTTGCTCACCAATCATCTTACATTTGTTTTTGTTTTCAGCTAACCTAACTAATTGGTACCAATCTCTTTGGTGTTCAATGAGAAATGGACTTCTCTTGGCTTTTCTTTCAATTGCCACATAATTAGTGCCACATGTCGCATGTCGTATGCCCTGGAATTAAAATCTTGTGGTTCCTGATGCAGAGGATCGTTTATTTTTTATCACCATTTTAATAAATGTTATTGTTTCGTCAAAAATTGCCATAAAACAGCTTTTGAGCATGGGTACAGTCATATCTTGGTAGTTTACATGATATTCATAACTCATTTTCCTGTTTTTGTGGCTCTTGTCTTCTTTTTTACCCTTTCCAGCCTCTTCTTTTTCATGTATCGATATGTAGGAAACTGTTTTTGTAATTGTCCAACTGCCAGTATGCTATAAAAATTTATTATTTTATTTTATCAATAATTTTTTCCCTACATTTCATTCTACACTGCTTTAAGTTTCTTGAATTTTTTTTAATTAGTTTTCCGTTTTGTACCTCTTTTTCTGCATTTTCTTTTTGTTTCTTTGTTGATTGGTTTCGGCTATTCTAAACTGATTAATCTTTATTATTGATGTTCTAAACTGGGTCAAAATTAGCAGAATTATCTACAACTAATGAAATTATAGGTAAATATTCGTCGGTATTGTTTTCTACTTCTTATTTAGCATAAATATGGTTGTGTAAACCTGAATCAAGATCAGGATATATATCTGGAAAAAATCTATTATTATACACTGAACTGCATACAAATGTAACCCATATTATTTGTTAATATATACGTTAAGGTGGTTAAGTGAACCTTTAAAATCCATTATTCATTTTCACCACCACTGTCATCGATTTAAATAGATTTTTTTAAAAGTAAAGTCATCAATATTTCCTAAATTTCTCATTACTTTTGAAATGCCTTCACCATCTGGGCAGATCGGGGTAGAATTTATTAATATTATCTTCTTAACTACATCCATTTATTGAATATTTTGTACTGTCTTATCAAAACAGAGGCTGTCATGTGTAAGAAATGTAAAGCTTGGTTTAGATAACTGATTAATTTGAAGAACAATCTGTACTCATTTTAGTCCGTTGTTTCTAAATAAAAAAAAAATCTTAACCTTAACGCACCAGTGCGTAAAGTAATTTACCTTTAAGCACTAGATCCTAAAGCAATATGTTGATATTTTTAACTATTTTAAATATTTTTTTGCTAGTAGAAAAAATTGTGTATGCAATAACTCTTGTTTTTTAGACTTTTTTCACCTATGGGATATTCACATTCGCTTACAGTGTTCATTTAAACACATTCCTGTTCTTGAAAAAAAAGTTTAACTTTACATACCTTGTAATGCCAAATCTATTAACATTATTGAACAGCTAGGTCATTATTGAGGCGGCTGATGAGGATGTCGTGGACCATGTTCCACTGTAGAGGTGATAGCATCTATCTCTGTAGACATACTCTCGCAACCAAGCCTCTTATATTGACATCTTCTACACTCATATTTACTGCTCGCTTTAAGAGCATGTTATGTATCAACCCACTAACCATCTGTGCAACATTCCTGTTGGTTAGTAAATGTATTATCTTGTTAAAAGTGGTTTTATCAATAACACCCGCTATGTCTATGAAAACACCCAAGGCGGATTTCTTATTGTCCAGGGATCCCTCTATCCGGCCAGCAACTAGATAAAGGACTGAATCGGTAGATTTGCCTGGGGTGCATGCATGTTAGTTTGGGTATAGTGGTCTTGTTGTAATCACCGTATCCATTATGTACCTTCCGCATAGCCTTTCCGATGTCTTCATGGAAAACGATGTCATACTAATTGATCGGTTAGTTTTTGAGAGTGTTCTCCATCCTTCCAGGTTTAGGTATGAATACCACTTTTACTTCTCTTCATTTTGTATACCAACCAGGTGCGGTGTTAGTTCTTCCAGACCCCACTGAAGTAGGGTTGGATAGATACCATCTGGCCCTGGTGATTAAAATGGAGAGAATCTGGATACTGCCCATCTACAATATGTTTGGCCGTTTTTCATTCGTAGACAGATTCTTCCTCTGCCCATTTGGCATCGTCTGAGATGACCGAGTCAGGGAACTATGTTGATAGCAGAAGTTTGTAGCTATCTTCGAGATTGGCAGTTTTCATGCTGTCCTTTTTGATCAATGCTTCGATGTGAATTTTATGAGAGAGTTTTTTGAAGCCTCGTTCCCTGCGAGAAATCTTCGATTTCTTTGCAGTAGGATCTCTATGCACCTCTCTGTGTTTGTCTAACGATTTTTTTTTTATTTTTTAGGTGAGATTTTTAAGTATCCCAGTCCTCTTTGAGTTTTGTGGTTTTTGCCTTATTAAAGGATTTCCTAGTCATCTTATTGAGGTGATCTAACTCGTGAAACCACCATGCGGCAATCGTCTGATTATGATAGACCAGCCTGAGGGAATATGATATCTTATATGCATTGTTTATTGTGCTTTGGATAGTGTTCAAGTACTTCGCCAAAGCATTGTTATTGTTTGGTGTTGCGGCCTCCACCTGTCTCAAAGCCTCTTGGAGAAGGTGTATCCGTATTTTTAAAAGTTGAACAGCGGTGGTCTGATATGAAACTGTTATTAGGCACTGGCCAGTTTAGAATTGATTTATAGATACCAGTTGTGGATAAAGTGATATCTATTAGTGTTTGACTGCTAGAGTTTATAAATGTTGGTATATTACCTTTATTTAAAATAAAAAAAAATTTGGTAATATTATCATAAAGTAATTTACCTCTAGCATTGTTATCTTTAGTGCCCCAACTGAAGTGATGAGCATTTGAGTCGAAACCCGTTATCAACACAAACTTTCCTTTCCTAAAAAATATTTTGATAAAAAACAGAAATATGTATTTAATTCCGTTGCATAAATAACTATTTTCTTGTAAAATAGTAATATATACCTTGTAATGCCAAATCGTCTGCGCTATTTATGTATTTAAAATTATTGAACCGCTAGATTCTCCTAATTGCAAAGGGGCGGTATCACTATCAGACATCTGAATGTTCTTAAATAATTACATTTTTATCAACAAAAAGTTTATGCTTTCCTAAAAAATATTTTGATAAAAACAATATTTCTTAAATAGATGTTTTTGTATTTTGAGATTACAAAAACAAGAGTATAAAAATAAAATCAAATTAGATGATCTCATAAAGCAGTACTTATCAGCATCCGTTTTACTAATACATTGTGCCAATATTTTAAAAGCTCAAGATTGTTTATTAAGAACCCTATTATTTATGTTTACACTTTAATAAAGTTCCGTGTTTTATTATTATTAATAAAAAAAAAAACCAGCAGGATCTAAGAGGTTAATTGACATATTCCTGACATGTAATTCAGCTATAGGAGAGAGTAAAAAACGCCTTATATGGATAAGTCGACTTCTCATGTTATTCTAAATTCTAAAAGTGGTTATGTTAAAAACATGATATTTGTTAAGGGACAAGTATACTTATCCCTTTTTACTTTCCTATCTGTATACAGATATAAGGAAAATATAGGAATCATGATTTTTTTCGACCTCGAGTTTTCGACGGATTTTTACGTTTTGAGATCTCCTGAATCCGTTTTGACTATTTTCGCGATGATGGCTGTGTGTGTGTGTGTGTGTGTGTGTGTGTGTGTGTGTGTGTGTGTGTGTGTGTGTGTGTGTGTGTGTGTGTGTGTGTGTGTGTGTGTGTGTGTGTGTGTGTGGGTGTGTGCGTGTGTGTGTGTGTGTGTGTGTGTGTGTGTGTCGCATAACAAGTCTTTTCCTAGTATAAAATAAACCCTACAAATCAAAGTCACTTTTAACACCACCATACTTTAATGAATTTAAGTAAAAACTTGTGTGTGTCGCATAACTCATGAACCGATACACAGAAAAACACCAAATTTCAAACCTAAGCTTTGTTCCAGCTTCCAATATGCTGATTAGATTTTGCTCAGTGTCGGAACATCTGGGGGGGGGGGGGGTACTTTATAGGTGGTCATTTTTATATTTTACGGAATATATCTGTTATTTACGTTGGGGAAAGAAAATTCTTTAAATAAAAGTTACTTTTCATATTATTGTCTAAAATTTTTGTTCTATACAAAATTTTCCTAAAATGGTCCGTATTCGGGAAATTTGACAAAATGTAAAAAAATATTTTTGTATAAAAATTGTTCAAACAAAAATTGTTTGTAATATAATTCTCCATAGTCGGAACATCTGGGGGGGTACTTTATGGAGGGCCGTTTTTATATTTTATGGAATATATCTGTTATTTATGTTTGGAGAAAAAAATTGTTCAAATAAAAGTTATTTCTAATATTATTATCTATAATTTTTGCATTTTGTCAAAATTTCCTGAAATGGTCCGTATTCGAGAAATTTGACAAAATGTGCAAAATTCCGATTTTTATGAAAATTGTTGAAATAAAAGTTTTTGCGATATCGATCTCTATAATTTTTGTTTATACATGATTTTTCTAAAATGGACCGTAATGGAAAAATTGTAGGAAAAGTGCTAAATTTAAATTTTTCAGTATTGTCGTTTTACGTTCAATGAATATCTATAGAAAAATGTTTCAAGGTAATGTGGAAAATGTATATATTTATTTTATCCTCTAAACATTTATGGAGGTGCTGCAATAGGTTGTACAAAATAACCGGAAAAAGCCTGTAATAACTAGATAGGAAAGTCATGTGTTGGACACATCAGATTTTTTAGGTAGTAACGAAGTAACAAATTTTCTTTAACACGTTGACGACCACGCGTCACATATATGTAACAAGCAGTTTTTCCAGAAACTGATGTCACAAATGTGTGACAATGAACCTACAATGATTAAATGCAAATATCTCCCGGGTGGTTTAGCGGCGACAGATGTGTTTTGGCGTCAGTTTTTGGGCGTTTCTGGCATGCACATGTGTCATATGGTTTTAGGATTGGATGGTTGGTTCCAGTCATAACCTTAAATTGACGTGGCGGCTGCGGTTTATATCGTCTCCCAACTTGTGCCGATTTTTGGTAATTGTAGACACACAGAAAGGAGCATGACTTGGTATTGTTGTTAACAATGTAAGGATAATAAAGGTTACCCTATTGGAATATGCCCATCCCCATGTTTTGGCATGTGGCATAAATGTCAAAAATAATAATTTCTGCAAAGTCAGAGTGACAATGTTTTTTTTTAGATTTTTTTCTGTTTTTTTTTCTGACTATAATTATTTCTTTCTTGTAGTTTGTTTTTTATGGGAAGTTTTTCGCAATTTTTATCAATATAAATAATTAAAAAAATTATCCTTAGTTTCATTTATATTATAAAATATGTTATAATTTATCCAAAATAACAAGTCACAATATTGTGACAGGTGGTATATTTTAATGAAATACTTCTCGGTAAATGATGTCACATATATGTGACATTAAATAAAAATACAAAAATTAGATAATAGAGAGTTATTGCAAGTTCACTTAAGGTCAGTCACTATTAGTGCCGCTCTTATTTTGACATCTGAGCTTGCGCAGATCATTAACTTTAATAAAGATTATGCCTGTCCTTAATAGAGAGATATTGCAAATTTCTATAAAGCCAGCCACTAAACTTTAAATTATAGTTCATCTTTTTTATTGACTATAATATTAAAGAGGCATTAGAAATTATAATTTTAGAAGGTTTAAATGACGATTATATTAAATATTTAATATTAAAAAACTTCTAACGGACACGAACGTCGGCAAGCGTATCCGAAAACTATAAAGTCGCCACTACCTGTTGCCCTTAAACATCCACAATTAAGGACATGCACAATCCTTAATAAAGTCAGTTTTAGAACATAAACATCTGCGCATGCTTAGATGTCAAAATAAGAGCGGCACTAATAGTGACTGACCTTAAGTGAACTTGCAATAACTTTTTTATTAAGGACAGGCACAATCTTTATTAAAGTTAGTGATCTGCACATGCTCAGATGTCAAAATAAGAGCGGCACTAATAGTGACTGACCTTAAGTGAACTTGCAATAACTCTCTAATAAAACACATATAACCTATAAAAAATATATCTCTGTCAAAAAGTTATGCCACCCAAAAAACGCGGTTGGTTTCTAGCATCGTCAAATTTCATAATAGCGGTCGTGAACGTGTTAAATCAGAGGTTCAAACTCTTCTGTGTAGCTACATCGCTACCAATTTCTAAATCTCAAAAAAAAAGTGAAGGTTAGATCTATCTATAGAAACTTGCGTTGTGGCTGAGTTTTAACGACGAATTAACAGTTTTCGAAAAAAAAAGGTTAGAGTTTATTGCTTGATTGCGTTAATTATTTAATAATCAAGTCGACTAAACAAGTTTTCAATTAAATTTTAATTGATTGTGTTATAAGTGGATGTCAAAAAATTAAAGTTGGCCAAACGAAAAAGTGAATCCATCCAACTTTACTTTTTTGAAATCTACAGTGCCTCACAACACAAGAACCAATTAATTTTTACAAATTTTATTTAGAAAATGTCCCATTCGGAGTGGTAAAAAAATATAGTATATTTTCATGTGTTGTAGGTATTTATTTAAATTTAAATATATAAATTATTACACTATTAATTATTATTGTTATTACCGTCGTAATATAATTAAAATTAAACACTTATAACGTAATGTAATTTCTACAATGGTAATTTCAAAAAATATATAATTTTAATGAGAGGGATGTAGTTGATGGATTGACAACAAATTATCAATATTTGGCTTGAGTTTTGTAAGGAATAACTGTAAATGTCCCCTTTCTTTGTTATTCAATCTGCTCCTTTTTTTTTGTTTATAAGTTTGTAACGGCACTAAAATTTTTTTCGACAAGATATGATGAGGGAAACGCTATCAGAAGCTTCTGCATAATTCTCCACAGTCCAGGATATTTTTCGGGTATTTCTGCCTGCAGCCAACATTTTTGATACTCACTTTTAAATGTCACTGTTAGCTTCTCATTAGTGCTAAGTTCGAGTAGCTCCTTTTGTAATATCACATTCTCCACTTCCGTTTCATCAAATGGACTAATGATCCATGGTGGTATTTCTATCGGCAGAATATCTTTAAATCTGAATTTAAAATCATCATGCAGGGCAATCAAATGTTGAATATCTTCTTTAAGGCATTCTACCTGCGACAAGTTTGAAAACTGTGAAAATTCGCGCCGACCAATATTTTTCTTCATAAATTTCAATTTACCAAGAAAAGCTGAAATTACACTCTCTGTTTTTATTAAATTGAGGCTGTCCCCTTGTAATTGTATATTGAAATTTTTTGAACCAATCTGTCAAATACACGATGTCTGCTTTAAAATTGATCAAGTTTTTTTTTTAAATCAGGATCTTTACTTTCCAAAAACTCTAAAACTGAGTCAAAAAGTAAATAAAATCTTGATATACATGCATCTTTCGACAACCAGCGTACTTCGGTATGTAACAGCAATCGTTGGAAGTCTTCATTATTTTCATCGCACAATTGTGCAAATAAACGCGTATTCAATGCATTGCTTCTTATTTTGTTAACTGCATTAATCACAAATTGAAGCGATTGGTGCAATCTATCACTCAAATGTTTCGCTACTGTTGTCGGTGGATAACACAGTAAATCGCAATTACCTTTGGTATAATTCTTTTAAGATGGCTTATAAACCCACGATACTGCCCGACCATGGCACGAACTCCATCTGTTGCCACCAAAATAACGTTTGTGAATGGAATCGATTTTTCTTTAAAAAAATCACTCAAAACATTAAATATTGATTCACCTTTAGTGTCCATCTTTAAAGTTTTCGCGAATAGTAGCTCTTTATGAATTTCTTCGCCCGTAATAAATTGAACATATTCCAATAATAATGCTTCATTGCCGGGTAAAGCTGACTCGTCCAGTTGAATAGAAAAATGAGTTGTTCGTAGATAATCACACAAGAAACTTTCAACATCAGAGCTCATTTCATCAATACGTTTTTGTACAGTGTTGTTACTCAAAGGAATTCTTTTGAGTATGTCAAATGAAGATTTGTGCAGAACAGTTTTTAAAACCTCTTTAACAGCAGGTTAAATTAACTGTTCCCAATGATGTGCGGTTTTCCAGATTTTGTGATAAGTAATGAGATATTATAAGATGCCCGCAAGTCATCATCGTTGCTTTCAGACGTTGAAGAGAACATACTGTGCACGGTGGGTCTTTTTTCATATTTTTCCTTTAATGTTTGGAAATATTTCAAATCTTTAAATATTTTATCAGGATAAGACCTTCTTAGATGATCTTCCAGCTTTGATGGTTTCATAGAGTCATTGCTCAAAAATTTGTTGCATAAAAGGCATGTGGGCAATCGTTTGACTGCCTTTGATAGAAGAAAACCAAATTTTAAATATTCAGCACTGTACTGACGACACTTCTTCTTAGAATCGACCATGTTTTGTATTAATTACGTACCTGTAAATGTGTAAGTAAATAAATAAAAAAAAACTTTGTTTTAGTAATCTTAAGGCGATTCGAACTTAACAGGATATGGCTATTTTAACATAATATGATTAATCAATTATTATAAATAATATGAAATAAACAAATTTCTGGCTGCAAACTGTTTCTAATTATTAAAAGCAATAAATCGCTAAGATGCATAATAGAGTTTTATGAAAAACGGGAAGTGGGAGAAACTTAAATTCTTTTTAAAAAATTGCGCTTTTAGTAAGCAAAATTGACATGTCCGAGCATTTTTTCGAAAAACCAAATACTTCCATTATAATGAATTTATTCCTTTCATTTGAACCATACTGTATAATAAAAGCGATTGTTGAATAAATCGACTTATCCCCTTCTGGTTTTTTCCACAGCACTATTTTTTACTTTTCGTATTCTATTTTTCTCAATTAATTATAAGAGAGGACCATATACCGTATCGCAATGATTAAAGTATGATAAAACAAAACAAAATTCAGTAAATATTTTGTTAGTATAATCGATAAGTGAAATAAACACATTTACCTGTCACAAATATCTTACTGAAATTGTTTTTACTACCTTATTAAAAATCACACACATTGTTGTCTCCCGTAATGTAGCAAACTATTAATATGTATCATAACAATTAATATACTAAAATAAGTAAAGAACAAGATCAACTGCTGGTTCAAATGTTCAACGTACCTACTATTTTTAAACAACATTCTTACGTATCCCGAAGAAGACCCTCTTGTAAACAGAGACGTGTCACGACACTCGAATTGGATGAAACTTGCGGCAATTCGGGTCATTTCTAAGCCGAACATGTCTTTCTCCGAGCATCACCATCATCATTCCAGCGACTGCTTTTTGTTTAAATGTTACCTTACGACCTCATTTAAATGTTTCGATGTGTTGTTTTACGGAGAGGTAAGAAATACAAACAAATTAAAAAGTCGAAGTCACGTTTTATTAGACGCTTTAAGTTTCTTTCAGTTACTTTACTTATTTAGTTTTTTTAATTACTAGATGTAAGTAAAGTTGGATAGTGCAATTTTATTTTTTAAAAAGTGTTAGCTTCCAGTATTTATATTGGATGCAATGCGTCTTTTGCTGACACAAGATATTCTGCTAATATTTCGATGAGTGGACAGACGCAGTTTTAACAAGGAAGAAAGGGAAATATAGACTGGCATTATAAGCTATTCAACCATTATTGATTAATAAAGTTTATTTTTGTAAAGTGAATTTCTTTTACCCCTTAGCTAATATCAGAAGTTGGGATAAAGAATCTTTTGTTGCGTAGTGTTATGGTGTTCGAATAGTTTCTGTTGTGAATTAAAGTTGTGTTTAAATTTTTGTCAAAATGCCGAAAATTAAAAGAAAACATCGTAATTCAAGTAGTTACGGCAGTAGCTCTACTTCTTCTTGTTTCCATCAGTAGCGCTCTACGTCATCTAGTTCACGTCAACTAGCTCTACTGCATCCAAAGAAAATCGTAGAAGCCACAGACGAAAATCTAGAAAATCAAGGCGTTAAAAAAAACCAAAATAACAACGAAATTTGAAAGAGTAAAGTTATCAGATAAAGAAAAACTAATAGAAATTGGGGTAAGTGAGTTCCTTTAGGGAAAAGTAACTGTCACGCACTTATACAAATAATACCATAATTTGACCGTAAAAATGAAAATATCTATCTAAATATAAACATGTCATTTGTTACAAATTTTGACAAAATTTCAAGCCTTAAATAAATTAAAAGGTAGGCGCTGAAAAATGGTACCTATAAAGATTTGATTATAAATGAAATAGTGCATGATAAACATAAAATTGTAAAAATAAAGAGTGTTTATTCAGAATGTATTATAGATCGCAATTTTACGAAAAATACAAAAATAAAAAAAATATTGCCGAGTAGACGAAACATTAAATTTTTTAGGCGTCAATAGTATCAACACAGCAAAATAAACGAAATATGTTTGATTTAGAGATGTTCGATACATAGAAAAGTATCGACATTGCGTATCGATTCAGATCGAAGTTTAATGTATCGATACAATTTAATATCGTAAGCGCCAGTATCCATACTTAAAATATCGAAATGTTATATTAATGTACTTAGTAGAAGTAAATTAATTTTAAAATATTGCAGTGCAGAAATCATATACGGAAGTATAAATAGATTTTAAGGTGTACAATTAAAAAAATATATACAATATTCAAGTATGTTTAATATCTTATCCAAATATGGCAGTTTAAATTCGTAATTAGTGATTCATAAGTGTTATTTTATTTTCTATACGATTTAACATATACATGTATCGATACGGGGTATATTTAAGTCGTAAAATATCGAGTTTCGAACTCCTGAATATCGATACTGTCAAAAATCGTATCGAATCGCCCATCTCTAGTTTGATTCTGTAGATGATGTAACTGTTAATAGCTTACTGTGCAGCCTTAATTGTATTTTTATTTTAAATATCACAGGGATTTAAGTAAAATCACCTGTGTTACTATGAAATTACATTTTATCTTGAACAATCGTAATCAATAATCTATACAGGAAGGCTGATGCGGTAGGTATAATTAAAATTAAAAAATATATATAAACATAAGGGATGTATCATCCCTAATAAAAATGGCTAAACTGATTTTTCAATGGTTTAATTCACGAACAAGTATTCTCAATTACAATGTTGCTGTGGTATTGCCACTGTCTATTAGCGTACTGCCCACTGCGCTGGTCTGCTTTCTCCCGCTCGTCCATCCTGACACGCATGAGTATGGACTTCAAGAATGTGTGGTGGGGAGAAAGGCATACCGCTGCTAACACGGCCATTCTGCAATTGGTGCGTAATCGCGCCACATATATCTGGAATTACAAAATACGAAAACAGAACTACTGTTACGACTTATGAACATTATCACTAATGTTCTTTTTAAACGCTAAACGATTAATTACTCTTTAAATTAATGTTGGTGGGATTGCCACCCTAACATTTAACACTAGTGCTACAACACCAAACACTGGTGCTACGTTAATATTATGATTTCTTTAATTAAATTTAGTGGGATTGCCACCCTAACACTGAACACTAGTGCTACAACACCAAACACTGGTGATACTTTATAATCATAATTTATTCAGGAAAATTTGGTGGGATTGCCACCTTAAGTTAATAAAACAATTTTTTTAATTTAATATTGAGGGATTTCCACTCACCTTTTTTTATAATTATTTCGATTACCATAGCAACTGATCTTGAGCGGCTACAGTTATTTGCTGTCGAACAGTGTAAAGGCTCTTTTCATTTGGGCCCCACTTTTCTTCCACCTGCGAACTGTGAATCTTCAATAGCCACAATATCACCTGGCTTATAATCTGGCCCGATGCCTAGTTTCATTGAATCGTTGACCTTGGTTTGGCGGTCCGGAGTTTTATTCTTGTAAAATGTTAAAAGTTTCTTCACTTGTATTTTTAAAGTGTCTTTTAATTCTAATTGTTTAATTTTCATATCGTTCAATTTTTTATTGTAAACATTTTCGAAATATTGAGCAAGGTCTTAATGTAACTCAATCGTGTTGACATTTTTCTCAACACCTAAACAAGGTCGGCATATGACATTGCTTCCAATAATAATGTGAAGTCAACATCTTCAGGAATCACATTATTTGGAACGACATCTAACGTAATAGTCGGCCAAATCACAAAGATCGATATTTTAAACATCTTGAGATCTAATTCATAACAAAAGCACATGCATCAGCTGGCCTAATCGTTCCTTTTAATGTTTTTACTACGGAATGTTTAATTATTGAACTGTCAGCATCACTCTCAATAAGGTACTTTAATGACTGAGTTTGTTCATAGTATAATAATAACATGGCTATCGGTGTCGAATTCAGATGGCGTCACTTTTTTAACACAAATATTTTTTTTAAACTTGCCTTGTTTATACTAACAATTGGATTAGACGTGACTTATTTTTAATTTTTAATTAATGCACTAATACTGTCGTATTTTTTTATTAGTAATAACCCAGATAGCACACGACGTCCATTGGAAGTCCATATTTTGTCCAAATAATGTCCTGGATGTCCATGAACTTCATATGGATATTCATTGGACATCCGTTTTCCGTTATCCAATGGATATACCCATTCAGAAGTCCAATGGATGTCCAAAATATGTCCATGATGGACAATATAAAAATGACTAACTTATAATAAATTATTATAATTCTTCTTGTATAATTTAATTATTTACTACCAGGTTTTAATTAAAATAAATCAAATAATTTTCCTCTCCACTCGCCTTTGTTGACAAGATAGAAAAGTAAAAGGCCACTCAGGCCAGACTCGAAGAAGAAAAGAAGAAAGAGGTTAAGAAGAAAACACACTAGCACATGGATGTTTATCTGGTAAGAAAATAAGTATAATTATTAATTAAATCATTTAAAAATCTAAAAATTAATCGTTTGTTTTAAACTAATAAAACCTATCAATTATGTTTTAAACTTTATCTTTTCGATTTACATTCAAACAATCTCTTTCTTTTAGACCTTTTGTCAAATGATGTACCTACCTATTTAAGAAAATGCCTTTACTAAAAGCTAACTAATATGCTGCAAATTCGAGATGATGTCAACACAATTATTATTGTAACTAAGAGGTGAGAAAACATTCAAAGCAGAAGAAAAGTTTCTATTTGTACTGCATGAGACGTTAGCAGAAGTAGAAGGCTATTTATAAGATACAAATATTTTTAAAGAAGCTGTAAGTTTTACTTTTATTAAATAAAATAGAATCGTTTTGTAACGTTTAAGAAATAATGCATTGAAAGATGTTTCATAAGTTATTTCTCTTTTATGTTTACAAATACATATTTTTATTGCAATTTTAGATTCAGCAGTTACCAAAACCAGGGACAAGGACATGACGAACATATAAAAAGATGGTTCGTTTCCATAATTTCTAATACCCTCACGAAAGAATTCACATAATATGATGGCATGAAAGTAAAATGGTAATTTAAAGAAACAATTAGCAGTTTTTTGTTTATATGTAATTATAGGGGTAAAGTACATTAGTCAATGCATATCTTCATATTAGCAATAATATTTTATCTAAAAATTTTACATTTTTAACTATCACTTTTGCCTGATCAGGCGTTTATTAAATGATTGATTTAAGACTCAATATTCGTTTAAAATGTAATGTATTTTTTTAGCTGCTGCTGAGAGTGACAATGGTGCTGCTTAAAAAGTAAGCGAAATAGCCTTAAGAAAATGGCTGAGAAGGTCAACAGAAAGGGGTGCGTATAAAACTAATACATGCTTGATATTATTTATGACAATAAAAATAAGTCTATAGTTGCAATTATTTTATTTCATATTATTATAGGTGGTGATGTCCGTCAGATGTCCATAAATTGACCAAAAACAATACAAAAAGAGTCCATATATGGACCTTTCATGGAGTCCAAATGGACGTCCAAAAGTGGGAAATTTGTATAGTCCAGTGGATGTCCATTGGATGTCCTTCGGTAAAATGCTGGACGTCCTTTGGACAGCCGATATGTCCATGAATGGACTTCCGATGGACATCCAATGGATTGATTTGTGCTGTCTGGGAACCGCGTTAAATGTACTCGCCTGTTATATTCTCCGATATGGATTTTGTTGGCGTCTCTGGTGGCCATATTTAAAGAAAGGTACATTTAAGATTTTATTTGGCTTGAAACAATTTATTATGAATTATTTATTTGTATTTATTAGTTAGATAGTACTCTCGTCTGAAAAACTTTAATTAAATTAAATTTTCAAATGAGCCATATGTGAGACTGCTATATAAAATCTGTTTTATCACACGTAAAATCATAATATTACGGTACAAATCATGCGCTGTATACACTTTTTACGTAAAACGCTTAATTTGTGTATGACATGATTGTTTCTAAAGTCTCATTTACCAAAAATTATTTACTGTTACAATAAATAATCAATTTAGCTTGTAACAGGCAAGCAAATTCCGTAAAATATACAACTTCATAATTCAAACCACGGTGCTTTTCACCTCCCAAATTTCGAACCATACGTGATTCCCGTTTGATCCCGAAATGAACATTAAAAGCGGGCCATGCAAAGCAGCACCGAACGAACGGCATGAATTGTGAGAGTCCACACGTGCTGTAGACACGTGTAGAAATCACAGTGGGCCAATAAACAAGAAGAGAGCGCGGGTGCGGCCAGATAAATTGAATAACACTTGCAAATAAGCACTGGGGCACTGCCAGTGAGCGAACACATTATGATAGTGCGTGTTCCGGAGGCAGAAGACAGGCCTGCTAGATATATTGATGGCACCATCGGCCCAGATGGTCGTATAATTACGGGATGCCGCGTTGAAACACTACCAATTTTCAAATTGTTTCATTTACCTTTCGATATCCAGTTGATAATTATTATACATACATAACATACAACTAATGGTGCCATTCTGTAAAATATCAGTTATAGTTTGTTGTGTTAATATTATGTTGTAATTATTATCAACATAATGTTGATAAACTAAGCTAATATTAAATACGTAATTTTTTGTATTCTGTAAGGTAAGTAAAATGTCAAGCACTAATGAACATAAAATAACGTAAAATATTAAGTTTTGTGTAGGGTTGGTATATCTAGGAGGGTTGCGACGTAATCTTTCATCTTAAACGCCATTAAAACCCATTCAGTGCCTACCAATAAATGTAGTAACTTATTTTCAAAGCAGACCAATAATAGTCCAGTCATTATAGTAAGTTCACCTCGGAATTCGAGATACCCAGCTGTAAGTCTGTAAATACTTGTATATTGACACCCTAAAAGTTGTCTCAAAACCTACATATGGTAGGGTGTACGCAACTATTAAATTTCAAGGTCAAAGGTCACAAAAATCTGTTTTTTGCGCTTTTTTTTTTTTGTAAATATCTCATTTCCTATGGGTTTTTTGTTATTTGTATTTATTATCAATATTGTAGAATACAAAATTCTCTACAAATTTTGTTTAAAAAAAATTTTTCATACGGTGAACCGTTTTCGAGAAAGAGGGCGGAGAGCACGCGGTCACAGCATCACTTCAGGTCAACCGGTGCCTCCGGTCGAAAACGCGCCATATATAGTTGATGAACTATCGATAAATCAATGATTATAAATATTTGTCAATTTTTATTAACTATTAGTTAATATCTATACAGATATGTTGCATATCAAATTATGATTTGTTAATTTTGGAAACAATTAGGTTTTATATCTTTGCAGAATTTAATCAAAAACTTGAGATATCTAGTTGTTGCTGAAAAAAAAGTAAAGTTATCTATTTATAATCACTAACAATTAAATGCAAATCACCTAATAAATACAACTTTATTTTGAATACAAAATTACCAAGATTAGTTTAAATAAAACCCAAAAGATTCCACCCTTGATACAACTTAAGTGTCAATAACAATGATGTTGGTTTGGGAATCTTCCATGTTTTAAGGCCGTTTACGTTGGTCTCCTTGGAATGGAAGACTTTTAAAAATGCTTTATACTCGCTAGGGAGGGCCGGAGGATTCATTTTGAACAAAGACATAAGGTCGCCATATTTTTTTTTTTTTAAGTGGTAGTTAACTTTGATACAAAGACTCTTGGGTATTATTTGAAGACGACATACGTGTTTTACGTTTAAAATTTAGACGTCTAAACTCCCCATCAAAATCTGTAAAATTTAGCAGCACAGAAACAAACCTGTTGTTTCAAGCACACAACTAGATATATCATAGCGACCAAGAAGGTGCCGGCAGATAACTCAATAATACCAGTACTAAAACTAGATATCTCAAGATATCTAGTTATAAAATGTATATATTCGGAGTTATCTGTATTTAGTCACTCTTCAAAAATAGGTTTGGTTGCTCGTACATGTTATCCAGTTGTTGCATTGAAAAGAGCGTGAAAAATAGGACATATTAAACTGGATAACTCAAAATGCATAAATTTCGAGTTATCTAGTTGTTGCACTAAGGGGGCGATATTATATTTTATCATTTTTTTCCTAACCTATCCACTTTTTATTCAGTATTAATTTATTTAACAACACTTACCTGCCCATGTAATTGCAGAAGTGTTAATGAAAATATGGGAATTATATTTGAATTTTAACCTAATTAATATTAATAACTTCTTACATGATGAAAAAAAAAAACAAATAAATTACGAATTAATCTTTTTATTAAAAAATATCATTCAATACATTTATTTTTATTAAAAGTAAAAAATGGAATAAAGGGGAAAAAACTACAATTTATAATTTTAATCATCTTCTTCCTCTTGATCGTCGTCTTCCGGCTGCTGGTAAATTTCAAACTGGTCTTCATTATTGTCTTCAATGACATTTGTCTCAAGTTCTTCCATGATTTCGGGGTCAAAGGTTCCATCTTCGTTAATGTCGCTCTGATATGGTAGAGCATTGAGACACATTGGCCACAAGCTAAAGATCATTGCAAGCCCGCTTTCCTGCATCCGCATCGCGAACCACAACCACTCTTGCTGTTGCAGAAAATTGTATTTAGCAAATCTTCTGGAGCAGGTGGTAAAATTGTCATGATAGGCTCCAGAAAATCGTTTCGCATTACCCAACCCCACACCTGGGGTTCCAAATCATGCCCTAACCAAGTTTGAACTTGATAATATACACCGTTGAAATGTTGATGAGCAGCTGCACTTGTTGGTGGAATATTTGAAAGATGCACAGGTTTATTAAGTTTTGTATATAACGAAGATGATCGAGACTTTTTACAGATTTCGGAGCATTATGGACTGCCAATAAGGTTTGAGTTCCACTCTCTAATAATCTCTGGGCCGAACAATTTTCTTCCTCAAATGCTACAGCTAGTTCATCCAAATTTGTCAGTTTCTGAAAAACTTTTAAAAATTATTTTTTCCTCTTTTTAAAAAGCGCAGAAGTTGTGTCACAGCCACTTAATGCGTGCATAAATAAAATATGTGTTTTGGAATGAGGACAATTATCAAAACTTTTAGTATATCTCCGTTTTTACATTTCCTTTCCCAACTTTTTTAAAGAAAATTTCTTGTTCGTAAGACAGTGTACGCCTAAATAAAATGATAAGTAAATTAATATCTTGTCCTATTATAACTGCAGTTTTTTCAGACTTTGATTCTTCAATTGCAGTTTCAACAATAAGAACATCCGCATCATCTTTGGCTTGTTTAGTAGTAATATATATATACTTCATACGTTTTTGAAAGTGCAGCAGTTCTTCTCTGCTGCTCCATAGCTTTTACGTTTTTACTGTAGTCTGAATTTTTTAAACAAAATTTATAGAGAATTTTGTATTTTACAATATTGTTAATTAATACAAATAGAAAAAACCCCATAGGAAATGAGATATTTACAAAAAAAGCGCAAAAAAACAATTTTTGTAACCTTTGACCTTGAAATTTAAAAGTTGCGTACACCCTACCATATGTAGGTTTTGAGACAACTTTTAGGGTGTCAATATACAAGTATTTACATACTTACAGCTGGGTATCTCGAATTCCGAAGGAATAGATTTGTTATTTACGCTTGGAGAAGAAAATTCTTTAAATTAAAGTTGTTTGTGACATTTTCTATAATTTCTGTTTTATACATGATTTCCCTAAAATGGACCGTATTAGACAAATTTGAGGAAACGTGTAAAATTCTAATTTTTTTCATTATTTTCATTGATAATGAGGTTATGAAAAAACGTTTTAAATAAAATGTGTGTGGAAAATGTATTTATATATTTATTTCGATCATTAAATACTATGGAATAGATGGACCGTACTCAACATTTTTGATAAAATTAATAATAACTTTAGGTAAGACAGGAAAGTAATGTGTCTGACAAATCAAATTTTTTATTAATGTATCACATGTAACTAAAAATCAAGTTTTTATATTCTATTTTTTTGATAATGAAAAATTTAAACAATCAATTCAGCGCCGTTAATTATTTGGCAACTAACGTCCAGTAGGTCTGGTCAAAAATTATGGCAAATAATTGAGTTTTGTAACTTTTATTAAATATTTTTATAGTCATAATTACCGATAAAGAAAGTCACAACTTTTATTTCTATTTTTATACAAAATAAAAATGAAACTATTACAGAGAGAACTACCTAAAACTACAAAAAATTATTGAAATTTTTAATAAAAAACGTTTTAAAAATTTTTCACTTCGTGGTAAGTTTTAAAACATGGGTCCACACATAATGCAACGTTGCAAGATATGCATTGGTATCTTGATTCTATACGATTTGCTCGTTTTGAACAAATTTCGTACGTTCTAGTAGGTTTATTTTTTTTTTTCGCTTGGAAGAATGTGAGAAGGGAAACATCTAGATTGCAAACGAAAAGGAGGAGCTTCTCTTGATCGCTTACCTCCAGTATATTGGGGTCTGGGACTATAATGGTCTTCAACAAGTTGTCGCGTTACCTTCTTACGAAATGTAAGGTAAGTCATTTGTTCTGGGTGAAGGCACTTATATATAATCAATGAATTGAACAAAGTCATGTCTATTAAATGCAGAAAATACTTTTTGTACAACTTCATACTTTTACGTATGGATGGGTATGTCTGAACCACTTGTTCGAATAAATCAACTCCACCCATATTGTCATTAAAAGATAAGACTACGTTTGGTTTTTGTTTTGGTTGATTTGTAACCGGATCTATTTTTTTACTATCTTTTAGAGTTGGTATATGCACCGTTGTCAAAGTTCGAACAACTCGCTTGTCCTTCCAGGCACAAAATCCTAAGATATCATTATAGCGAATTATAAGGTCACCTCTCACCATTCTTTTGAAATCTGCTGCCGGAATTACAGGCATATTTTTTCTCTTCATAGTCACTGTTCCAACTGCATTAGTTCTTAGCGAGTGTAGTTTTCTAAAAATAGCAGGCGAGGAATACCAGTTGTCCAGAAAGATTGTGCGCCCTTGGTTTGCCAGATTTCCGATTAGATCTAAGACTACCTGACCGGAAACACCGTAATCCCTACGCCCTCTTTCATTATTGTCTTTATTGTCATATAAATATCCTGTTTCTGAATCACATAGATTTAAAGCCTTTATTCCAAAACGTGCTCGTTTCGATTTCATATACTGCTTCCAGGACAGACGACCCCTCCATAGCATCAAAGTTTCGTCAACAACTATATTTTTTCCAGGAAGATATGCACTTACAAATAATGGGATCAAGATATCCAATATCGGTTGTATTTAAACTGTTTTGTTTGTTCCCTCTTCGCTGTTAAAATGAAGAAATTTCAGTATATTCTGGAACCTATTCCTAGACATACAATTTCTAACGAATGGGAAATTGTATAATGCATCTTTACTCCAAAACATGTTTATAGTGGGAAGTCCCGTTGTACCCATATATATTATTACGGCTAAAAAAAAACATACATTTTATTTAACGTCACAATATACCATTGGTACATTCTTGAACCCGAAGAAAGAATTCCATTTTGTCCAAAATTTTCTCTAACTCGTACCTGATAAGCATTTGTTTCATTTACTAAAACTTGCATTAAGGCATTCCCAAAAAAAGATTTAAAAATATCTAAACAGCTTAAATTTTCATCAAGTCCGGTGGCAGGCTGGAGTCCGTAGTTATCGTCTGTAAAAGGATGTATAATTGGAATAAAATTTTGATCATCAGTCGGTACTTTCCATTTTTGATTTTCTTGAATTAGTCTAAAACGAATGTCTAAAGGCAAATCATCATCTGTTAATAATCCATCTGAAACTTCCTCATCGGTTTCGAGTTCATGTCTTCTTTCTACAACTACTTCATTTTCCGACAAATAGTCGTCACTACCGCTGTCATTATTAGATTCTTCACTGAAGCTATCTAATATATCTTCAGAATAAGCAAACAGATGTTTAGTTTTCTTCGGAAAATTGCGACTAGTTGAAGGAATTTGATCATCCATTTTTTTTATTATCTACCACTAACTAACAACCATAAACGTAAGACTATTTACTGTTCTTGAAAACATAAAACCTCAAACGTCATAATTTAAAAACTTATTAGCCATTTTTGTTAGACGTTACCATGGTAATATGCCGATTCGATACTGTTCTCAGTGACCTAAGAAATTTACGAGTTTGATTCTAGTTTGTAGTATTTATAGTTTTTCATTACATTTTCTTTTACATTTTTTGTTTCCTTATATTTTCATTGCAGTTGATACGGAATTTGGCCGAAAAAAAATGGCACCCGAGGAAATTTTTGTGTGCGTGGCAAGTTAGAGAGGGGCGAAGGGTGTTTGAGAAAAATATTAAAAAAATTATTCGTTTGTAATAAACCATCGAAAAAGAAAAAAGAAATTTTCAAAACGTCATAAAAAAGTGACAGTTGACAGGTGAAAAATTTATTACCGATTCGGGCCACCTTTGATATCTAGAGCAAAGGGTGTTTGAAAAAATATTAAAAAAATTATTCGTTTGTAATAAACCATCGAAAAAGCAAAAATAAATTTTCAAAACGTCATAAAAAAGTGACAGTTGACAGGTGAAAAATTTAATACCGATTCGGGCCACCTTTGATATCTAGAGCATAGGGTGTTTGTGAGAAATATTAAAAAAATTATTCGTTTGTAATAAACCATCGAGAAAGCAAAAAGAAATTTTCAAAACGTCATAAAAAAGTGACAGTTGACAGGTGAAAAATTTAATACGTTGACAGGTGAAAAATTTAATACCGATTCGGGCCACCTTTGATATCTAGAGCAAAGGGTGTTTGAGAAAAATATTAAAAAAATTTTTCGTTTGTAATAAACCATCGAAAAAGCAAAAAGAAATTTTCAAAACGTCATAAAAAAGTCACAGTTGACAGGTGAAAAATTTAATACCGATTCGGGCCACCTTTGATATCTAGAGCAAAGGGTGTTTAAGAAAAATATTAAAAAAATTATTCGTTTGTAATAAACCATCGAAAAAGCAAAAAGAAATTTTCAAAACGTCATAAAAAAGTGACAGTTGACAGGTGAAAAATTGAATACCGATTCGGGCCACCTTTGATATCTAGAGCAAAGGGTGTTTGAAAAAATATTAAAAAAATTATTCGTTTGTAATAAACCATCGAAAAAGCAAAAATAAATTTTCGAAACGTCATAAAAAAGTGACAGTTGACAGGTGAAAAATTTAATACTGATTCGGGCTACCTTTGATATCTAGAGCAAAGGGTGTTTGAAAAAAATATTAAAAAAATTATTCGTTAGTAATAAACCATCGAAAATGCAAAAAGAAATTTTCAAAACGTCATAAAAAAGTGACAGTTGACAGGTGAAAAATTTAGTACCGATTCGGGCCATCTTTGATATCTAGAGCAAAGGGCGTTTGAGAAAAATATTAAAAAAATTATTCGTTTGTAATAAACCATCGAAAAAGCAAAAATAAATTTTCGAAACGTCATAAAAAAGTGACAGTTGACAGGTGAAAAATTTAATACCGATTCGGGCTACCTTTGATATCTAGAGCAAAGGGTGTTTGAGAAAAATATTAAAAAAATTATTCGTTTGTAATAAACCATCGAAAATGCAAAAAGAAATTTTCAAAACGTCATAAAAAAGTGACAGTTGACAGGTGAAAAATTTAATATCGATTCGGGCCATCTTTGATATCTAGAGCAAAGGGTGTTTGAGAAAAATATTAAAAAAATTATTCGTTTGTAATAAACCATCGAAAAAGCAAAAATAAATTTTCAAAACATCATAAAAAAGTGACAGTTGATAGGTGAAAAATTTAATACCAATTCGGGCCACCTTTGATATCTGGAGCATCTACCGCTGACGGTTTCCATGGAAACGGCGAAAAACTACCTAAAATCGTGTTTTTTGGGCTACGACTCCCTTTTGTGGGAACTGTGTGCACTGAGGAAGGGCGATTATGTCAGCGGTAGATGCTCTAGATATCAAAGGTGGCCTGAATCGGTATTAAATTTTTCACCCGTTAACTGTCACTTTTTTATGACGTAAAAATTTCTTTTTGCTTTTTCGATGGTTTATTACAAACGAATAATTTTTTTAATATTTTTCTCAAACACCCTTTGTTCTAGATATCAAAGGTGGCCCGAAACAGTATTAAATTTTTCACCTGTCAACTGTCACTTTTTATTATTAAGATGAGCGTAAGAAATTATTACGTAAAAAAAGCTAAATTTTACAAACAACTTCCAAAAAAATAATGGCCAAACTAAATTTAGAAGGACGTAGTTGCTACTGTCCCTACGATTCCCTTAACTAATTTTAGGGAAAAAGTGTCGATATCTAACTCCTCTTATACAGAGTGGTCACTTTTTTAATTGAAATGTATTGCTATTTCATATAACGTTGGTAATACTAGCAGCATTAATTTTAATACGACTCGATCTTGTACCGGGTGACCAAATAAGAAAGGACGCCGGACATATCTAAATAACCGTTATACGTTTTTTTATTCTTTCAGGAATCCCTTTGCTCCCCCCTGAGGGGTTTCTGGCAGGCTCCCCCCCCCCAATCCGGATTGGAGTCCAGCCTTCGCTCCCTCCAATCAAATTGGGTTTTAGTCTACCTTCCGTCCTCTGGGGTTCGCATGGCGGCACTGCAGCTTTCGGTAGCTTATTGTACCACCGTTTAGATGCCCTTCTCCTTCCCATTCAATCTTCTCATTTAGTATCCCATTCATTCTACCGTTTGGATGAGCCCCGCACTCTATGAGTTCGGTCACCCATCCAAACCGTGACCAGAGAGATCACTGCTTAACTGCGAGAGCGTAAATGCCCATCACTACTCTCGCCGCTAGCCCCTCCGGCTAACCGTTTATACTTACAGTTTAGAGAAGTTTTTAAAGTGGTCCCTAGAATTGCCGGAAATTATATACAACTTCGCCGCTAGGGGAGTAATCAAATGATAAAATATAGTAAAAAAATTAAAATTGAAATCTGTGCGAAATTTTTGTCATTATCATTGGTCATAAGTATGACGCCATCTATGGGCGAAGTAAGAAACGTGAAAGTAATTTCTAGCGATTCCGTTCGATTACTTTTACATTTCATTTTTTTTTCATATTTCTACGACGCATGGTTTCAGAGATACAGACTGTATCCTACAGCCGGTGTCCTTTCTTATTTGGACACCCAGTACACAAAAATATTTTGCCCAAAACCTACGCCAAAACACCATAAAGCACTTTTCATTCAAGTTTATTGAAAATAGGTACGTGTATTTCTATTTCGATCACGTTGGAGTCATAGGTATTTATTACATATTTATTATAAACAACTTCAAAACTTATAATATCCTAAATTACATAATTAGTACATAAGTGAGCAAGAAATATCTGCTACGTATTTTTATAAAAGTCTTGTTTTGCAAAATTTATCGTGCGTGCTATATAAACGTGCTGCCAACTCTTGCGAGATATCTCGTTTGTGGCCTGTGAATGAAGGTATCGTCATGCGATATATCTCGTCAGTGGCCGCTCAATAAGGGACACATTATGCGATATATCTCGTCCGTGGCACTAAATGGGTTAATATCCCATATAGTGCTTAGACTAGGTAATAGTCTAAGACAGCCATACTCAACCTGCGGCCCGCGGGCCGCATGCGGCCCTCCAAGCTTTTTTTTGCGGCCCGTAACACTATTATTTGTTGCAGCGCTAAATAGCACGCTAATTTTTAAATAAACTTTTGGAATTTTGTGGGGTTACTGCAAAAATAAATACCTTTACTTTTGAAAGTTTCGAGTTAAGTAGGTACACTTTCTACAAGTGTGAACGAAGGCTATATTCATGATAAACAGATAGTTAACAATATAACGGGGTTTAGTTACTATAACTCAAAAATCGGTGTTAGTTGGTAACCTCCTAAGTTTTGTATATTATTATTTAGAATTTAGAATAACCGTTACAAAAAAAGGTTATAGTGTTCTCCTAGAGCTTAGAGAAAAAGACCACTTCGGCTAGCTGTCGGGACAAAAGATGTGGGTCATTAAATAGTTAGTATTACTGTTTATCTCTTTAAAGTTAAATAAATAAAACGCAAGAGTCAGTATTATGGCATTTACTATTTTATACGTGTTCTTATAAAATTTCATAGATCAGATAGATAGGTATACATTTACCTAGAGCTCTTTTAAGATACAAAATGACAAGAAAAATTACTAAAGTTAAAGTGGAATTCTCTGAATTCAAAATTATTAGAGTAAAAGAAACAATCAATATTACCCCATGGTCACTAAGGCTTCCCTCAGGTTAAGCTTAAGCACAATTAATAAAGTTACAGAATTATTCCCATAAATACAAGTTAAATGACAAATCGAAATATAAATTACTAGTATCACTGAAGTTATTAGACTGAAGGTCTTTCATACCTTGGTTCACAGACTTTCAGATACCTGATTTCTGGTAGAAATCCATTAAGCGATGGAACTCTCCACCACTGGTGTTGGTTACGATTACCCCGGACAGGAAACTGGCTTAGAACTTGTACAACTGCAGGACATCAAGTGAACAAAACTGGACTTAAGTACAGTAATCACACTTCAAAGCGCATCACCCAGATGCGTCTGGAATATCCGGAACAATGGAACAACGGCTGCGGACGGAATCCAATGGGGTCGTTGACAACAACCCTCTGGAAGTCTGAAATATACAGTCGGTGGTGCGGGCCGTTAGCAGGCTTCGCTCACCGCGGTCGTAATTATCCCAAAAATGGTTTAGGGTACCAACCCCTGCGCGACACAGCAACGTGTTTAATAATCCGATCACTATCGGCGACAAACGTTTTGGTTTTATTCACGTGCTTCGCGACGACCCTCGACTCACAAGGCCAGACGAACAGTAAACCACGTACCCCCGGTACCTTTCCCAACAAAAAGACGACAAATAATGTTCCACGAACCTCATGCCTACGACGTATTTAACCCCTTTTCCAAAAGTCAAGATGACTTCACCAAGGAGGATATGACCATGCATATTTTGGATCTCACACTTCCGTTGATCCCCACAAGTTATCAGAAAACTTATCTAAAGTAATCTAATTCGACCTCAAATGTATTTATACACCCTAATAAAATATTATTCCTAACTAGAGTTAAGTATTAAACCTAATTTTCCTAGAAATGTACCCTAATATAACACGACGTCATGGACAATCAATGATATTGATCTCAAATAGCACAACACCAAATATCTCCTTAAAATGTTATCTGTCAAATTCGTGCCACGGAACAAGAATTGGCTATCGGACCGTACAAACTAGACGACAGTTATTTCCTAGAAAGAAGAATTTCCATAATTAATAATGTCAAAACATTGTTGAAATAAAATGTAAACAAACATGAATTACAACTAAATAGTGATATAAAAGGGGTGAAAACTAAGTGATATAACCACCACATACTCGCAGCATACTCGCAGGTCATTATGCTACACGTTTTCTGCTCATAAAACCATCATGATCTTAAAAAAAAGGTAAGATAACAGACAAAAGTGCCATGGATTGAATCATATTAAAAGTTTTATTCAAAACCAAGCAATGCCTTTTTAAAATGCTAAGTATGAAGGATATGTTTTAAATGCTTGTATCCTTTAAATTAACAAAGGTTCTTATTCAAGACAAATCGACACTTTATTACAAGTTAACATTACTTATACTAAGAATGTGTTTTAAATGCCCATATTCTTTAAAATAACCGAAGGTTCTTATTCAAGACAAATCAAAATTTTATTAAAAGTTAATATTCTTTATACTAAGAATGTGTTTTAAATGCCATACCTATTTAATTATTCTAAAACTAAAATCAACATGTAACAATAAAACCTAACTCCATATTAATACATTAACAATATGCACAAACAAGATGGAGTGGAATTTATACCAAAACATAATCATAACATTGTGTTCAATTCCTAAGTGTGTCTACCAAAACCAGATAATAGGCATATAACTTTTTTTTGCTAAATATATTTAGTCCGATTCCTAATAGTGTTTCTGCCAAAACAAGATAAAGGCCAGAGCCGAGGGGAAACCACTAGACGTACCTGTATTTCGGAAATCACATAAAAACTTTGTTATTTTGGCCATTTCACTAAAAATTTACCTTAATTTTATACGATGATATTTTCTCGGCATTTACGGTTTTGAGCAACATACCGCTACTTATTTTTGTTGAATGTGTTTGTTGAAATACTGTAACAGTGTGTCCACGCCATTTGTTTTGTTATGACTAGAGCTGACTCCGGTCTTTCTCGATTGTTCCCAAATCCACGAGATGATTACGTCACCCTTTCTTTCCGTGATACAGCTAACCTTCAACAACCACTGGATAATAACATTTGATGTCCTAATCTCCGCGGTGAACGAGTGAATGGTCAAGATGTAACGGGTGATTGGTTATAATTTGTATATGGAGCTAAAATAAGCTAAGTAACGTTTTTTTCTCTTTTTTTACCAATTATTCATAGATTATTAGTTTATACTTTGTAAACAATGTTTTTAATACCTTCTTCATTAAAGTTAATAAACAGTTTGAAGCTTTTTCTGATTTTTTATTCAATTTTAAACTTTTGAACAGTGTTTTAGGGAAACTCTAAAAATGTGAGTTATCTTGTTTTTGCAGTAACCCAACGGAATATATTTATGTTTTGTGTTTAATTTATTAGAGGTCCCCACTAACTAATTTTAGATAGGCCTAAAAAAAAGGTCATCATCCAAAAATATTGCGGCCCGTGTAACATAGCATACATACGAATGTGGCCCGAAGGAAAAAAAGGTTGAGTATGGCTGGTCTAAGATATAGTAGTCGCCTTGTCTGACAATATAAGAAAAATGTCAAGCTATAGAAAGGTTCTTAAAAAAAAAATACAATTAGAATTTCTATAATATTTGACCCCTAATTCGACATAAAATGTTCGCACATTTTTTTTTTCTTAAATATATAAATTTAATCAATTATTTATAAGCTAACATCTAGAATACGGAGTGAAGAGTATTTTTAAAAAGCCTTCTGAAGTTTTGACCACATATTTCAGAAAAGATCTCGAAGTCATCCGCTCTAAAATACTGCGATCCAATTGTAGCTCCTTTTTAGGGCTCCACTCGCCTAATCAGCAAAAATCTATCCATTTTTGTTGAACAATTTCAACTGGAAATGAGTGGAAGCTTACTTCCCTGGAACAATCACCACTGGAATTTTATTTTGTAAATTACTTTTTACGTGTGAATAAACTTAAGAACAACATTAAAAACTAAAATTAAAGAATTAGTCACTAAGAACTATTTCAAAAATTAAATTAAATATAACACAAAACAAATAACGATATTAGACAATAATAAAACTAAACAACGAAATAGACAATAAATAACAAAATAAAAATTCGAAATTATAAACCGAACACGAAATTAAGACCCGAATAATAGACAAACACCAGAAAATATGTGTTTTAGAGGAAAATTGATGAACAAAACCAAGAAACAAAGTAAGACGTTTAGACTTGTCCTGTCGAATTAACTCATTTAATTAAAATAAAAATAAAATTGTTAACAGGACTTTGATAAGTGTAAATGGTATGTGGTCTTATAATAAAAAAAAAAAAATGTAGGTCAAGCAAAAATCTCCAGCTTTTGTAAAATAACCTTAAAATTTTCGATAAAAATGCAAAAGTAATTTTTTTTTTCATTTTTGTTCTTCCCTTTTCCAGAAATAATTCAATTTTGATAAATTTTGGTAAAATTATACCTTTGTGTGTCTTAAATAAGCAAAAAAATGTTTTAGTAAAAAAAATTAAAAAATTTGGAAATATTATTTTTTTTCGGTCAAAAACACTTTTTTATCCTGTGGCTCTAGCGAATTAGTTCCAGTTAAAGTCCCCACCCGTTAAAGTCCCTACCCTGTATAAAAAAATAAGAATTCTGGTAAAAAAATAAAAAACAATTCCTTTTATATTTTTTCCAGACAATTGGGTTTTTTTTTAATGAAACTTATATCAATAATTAAGAAATAATTTATTGTTGCCAATGTTATTTTTTGGTTTTGTCCATTTTTGAGCATGTTTTTTTAATGGTGACTATATTTTTTTTTTTATTTTATCAAAAATGTCAAAACAAATAAAGAGTATCTAAAGAACTTTGTTCGATAATTTTTCACCGTAGAATATCTTAAAAAAGAAGGTTTTTGACCGAAAAAAAATAATACCTCCATATTTTTTTAATATTTTTATTCAAAGTATTTGATTATTTAAAACAAACGAAGGTAAAATTTCACCAAATTTCATCAAAATTAAATTATTTTTGGAAAAAGGAAAAATAAAAAATAAAAAAAACTTTTACACTTTCATCGAAAATTTTAAGGTTACGTTAAAAAGTGACCTTTACGAAAGCTGTAGATTTTTTCTTGAGCTAAAACTATTGCATTATACATTTTTGGTTTTGACGACAACTTTAACAGGAAATCACGATTATACCATTTTTTATCTCTTTTGTACCCCCTAAAACTTTACTTTAAACCCCCCAGGTTGCATTTATTTATTTTGTTTTTTTCATTTATTAAGAGTCTCTATCATTTACACGTATCAAAGTTCTGTTAACAATTTTTTTTCTTACAAGTTTAATTTGATTCGACTAATAAGTATTACAGGACAAATGATAATTTTAGTTTTCGGCAAATGAACTTCAGAGTAGTGTTGCCAACTTAAGTTGACTACTAGTTTTTCTACAGATTCAGTAAACCTATCCATTTGGTAGATCTATGTCACAACACCGTTAGATATACCTACCAACAACTATTAAAATTAATTATTATTGATAGGATTCAGTCTATGTATGCACATAAAATAAAAAATTCACAATTCACTTAGGTAGGTACTATTAGTCTAAAAACAATCTTTTTAAAAGGAACTTACATTTCTCTGCTACACTTGCTGTTTTAGAATTTTAGTAGCAGATAAATATGATGCGGCAGTAGTAATAATAGCTTTATAATAATAATAGCTTTATTGCCCAACAGTTTCCCATTTATAGGACAATATTCTTAATAGTAAGTAACAATAATAAAGTTATCTAAAAATAAAATTAATAAATTACAAAAGTAAATTCTACTTATGGGTTGTGATGTAACATATATTTACACGAAAACTAATTAGAAGTTGCAAAATAAAAACTATAATAGAAAACAAATGAATATTGTGAACAAGCCAAGAATATATTAAAAAAAAAAAAATTCTTACAAAAATAACACAGGGAGAATTCAATATAATACAATATACTTATTACAATATTTCGTTAAGGAAAGTAACTGCATTTTTAATTAGTTCACCAAGAGAACAATGAAAAATATCGCAATGACTACTAATTTTATTGTAATTGTTACACATTACATATAAGGGTGATTTTAACATCAAGTTGGTTTTTGCCCTAGGGCATTCGAATAGCTTGTTGGTTCTAGAATTTAGACGGGGTATATTAAATTTAATTTGTGACAAAATATCGCTACAATCAATAAAATTGTGCATGAGTTTAAATAGAAAAATAAGCGAGGATGTGTTCCTTCTTAGGCTCAGGCTATTAATATCAAATTGTTTACACAACTCAGTATAATCACAACCACGTTCGGGATATACTCCATCAATTTTGAAAACTAGGTATTTTAAAAATTTTCTTTGAACCCGTTCTATATCCAGAACGTAGCAGTTGTAATAAGGGTTCCAGATCAGACTACAATATTCCAGCTTAGAACGCACGTGGGTACTAAATAATAATTTAAGGGGTGCTATATTTGAAAATTGCCTGCAGTTTCTAATAATGAATCCATACATTCTAAAAGCTTCGGAAACTTTAACTTGAATATGATTTGAGAAGGTTAATTTAGCATCAAAAATTACACCTAAGTCCCTAATAGTAGAACATCTCTCCAACTCATTATCTCCAATCGAATATGAGAATTGAATATTTTCTCTTTTCCTAGAGTAAGTAACTATCTTACATTTTTGAGCATTTAGGTGTAACATATTTGTCTTACACCAGTTATTAATACAGTTCAAATTTCTCTGGAGCTCATTGCAGTGATCTGTATTTTTAATACTTAAGAAAATCTTTAAATCATCCGCAAAACACAATTTATTACAACTAATTTCATTGTATAAATCATTAATAAATATTAAAAATAGTAAAGGTCCAAGATTTGAACCCTGTGGTACTCCAGATGTAACCGCAATTGATACTGATTTAAATCCATTGTAAGTAACGAATTGTGTCCTATTTGATAAATATGACTTAAATAAAGCTAAAGTGCTGTTAGAAAAACCAGTCTTTGAAAGTTTTGAAATTAAGAAGCTATGCTTAACTCTATCAAATGCCTTCGAGAAATCGGTATATATCACATCCACCTGTCCTTGGTCATCTAATTCATCTGCAATAAATTGTGTAATCACAGTTAAATTTGTTACCGTTGACCGTTTGTCTATGGTGAAATGTAACTTCGGACAAATGGATATATACGATTATACAGAACGACCTCGAAGATCTTCGAAAAGGCACAATAGTGACACCGGCCTATAGTTTCCTACCTCAGACTTTGTCCCGCTTTTAAATATAGGGCATATTCTAGCTTCTTTCCATAGTTTAGGATATTTCCCCGTCTTTACCGATAAATTAAAAATTTTTAAAAGAGGCTGTGTTAAAATTCTGGAACAATCCTTAATTAAGAAGGACGGTATGTTGTCTGGACCCGATGTCATCTTATTTTTAAGTTTACCAGCAGCCACATCGATTTCTTTTTCACAAAATGCTGACATATTTATTGTCATGGGTTGCGTACTAATATTTCCTACTAGTTCATCAGGATTATCGGAATCCGAAGGTAAGTATACCCTTTCAAAAAATGATTTGAATGCATTAACTATACCTTGCGGATCACTGAAAACAGTCCCATCTAAACTCATTTCACCTGGTATTCTCGAAGATTTGTTTTTTGAATGTATATAAGACCAAAATTTTTCAGAATTATTTGAAATACTTAACTGAACATCTTCCAAATAATTATCGTAGGATATTTTAATTTTAATTTTAATTTAAGCCGTTTAAATTCGAGAAAATCTGCATGTAGCCCTATTTTTTTATACTTCCGATGATATCTTTCTTTCAGCACCTGAACTTCTGATACTCATGTTGTCTTTTTTTATTGTATCTTTCTTTCAGGTACTTCATTTGTCTCTGCATTGATTGAGTGTGGCAACACATCCTTTTTTCAAATCATCGATAACGAGTTCCCAACATTTGTCTGTTTTTATTGTTGATGATCTAAATTGTCTATCATATTTTTGTCTAAAGTTGTTTATCAGCATCAAAATAGCATCTCGAGTCTAGTTTTTTATATATTTTTCTTTAGTACTATCCGCTGTACTGGTAATACTACTGGGTTGGCTGTCACTAGTAAATTTACTAGATCCAGCAATTGGAATCCCATAAAAAGATGATATATCCTTTAAAGAAACTTTCAATATTGTTTCGTCCAAAAATTATATTTTATTAGATCGTCCATTATACAAAATGTCCTTGCTTTTATGTTTTTAAAAGGTAGTCCTGGATTAGCCGATTCCTTAATTTTTAATTATATCGTTCCTTAATAATTTCATTAATAAAAATTGAAACGTTCTGTATTTGATATAAAATTAACAACGAAAATTGAAAAGTGGAAGTAACAAGAAGGGTAAGCCCCAACATTTTTGATATGAGTTAGAACAAAGCTATGTGCCACTGTTTGTGTCCTGACAAAAGTGCCAATCTTCATAATATGCTTTGTATAAACATCCCAAGATAGAACCACCGTTAAATGCTTGATCTATTTCCTTGAAAAGGTGATAAGTGCCATTCGCCATGTGTTTTATTATTTTCGCCATTCTACTATCAGTTTACAATAAAACACGCTTTTTTTATGTACGTTCAGCGATAATTCTTTAACACGGTGTCCGATTTCAATGAATATTTTTTTGTTAGAAAGGGGGTACTTCAGGGGTGATTCCATATATATTTGGTCAAAATCTAATAATTGGGTCCATGAGAAAATCCTCGAACTCTTCATTTTTATGTATGTTTAGCGATAATGCTTTACCACCTTGTCCGATTTATATGATTTTTTTTTGTTAGTAAGGGGGTACCTCAGGGGTGGTCCCATATTAATTTGTTCAAAATCTAATAATGAGCCGATTAGAAAATCCTTAAACTCTTCATTATTAATATATGTTTAACGGTAATTCTTTAACACCTTGTCCGATTTTTATGATTATTTTTTTGTTAGTAAGGTGGTACCTCAGGGGTGGTCCCGTATAAATTTGGTTAATACGAGGATATATCAGTATATAACGAGACTGGTGCTATAACTTCTTTCAGAGGTAACATTTTATAACCCAAAAAATGAGACATGAAAGCCTTATATTTAATGTACTACCCCGCAAGTAGGCTTTGATTTAACTTTTGACATTTGTTACAAATTAATTATTGAATTGTCAGTGTTTTGCGTACCCATCGAAAAATGAAAGTGGAGCAAAGATACGCGATAAAATTTTGTGTTCGATTGGGTAAAACACCAACTGAAACTTTTGAAATGATTAAAGGTGCATATCTAGATAATAGTTTATCACGATGTAGAGTGTTTGAGTGGCATAAAAAGTTTAAAGACGGTTGTGAATCAGTTGAAGATGAACCTCGTCCCGGTCTACCACAAACTGCGATAAATGACACAAAAATTGCAGAAATTAACGACTTGATACAAAATGATCGCCGGATTGGCATAAAACGAATTTCTGACAATGTTAATTTGTCTTACGGTACCACTCAAAAAATTATTCATGAAGATTTAGAGTACCGGAAGATCGCGGCAAAATGGATTCCAAAAGTGATGACCGATGAACAAAAAGTGAATCGAGTGACAATTTGTCAGCAGTGGAAAAGGCAATTGCAACGTAACCCACAGTTTTTAAATAATGTGGTTACATGTGAGGAAAATTGGTTTTATCATTACGATCCTGAATTGAAGTCTCAAAGTATGCAATGGAAGCATAAAGGCAGCCCAAGACCGCAGAAGGCCAAAACTGCTAAAAGCGCTGGTAAAGTGATGCACCTGATTTTTTTTGATAAATTTGGCGTTATTTACGATCACATTGTACCTAGAGGACATACAGTAACAGGGGAGTACTATTCTAATGTACTTCGAGGACCCTTAAAGGCAAAATTAAAGAAAAAAAGGCCGCTTTATCAGGACTTTGCTGGACGCTGCATCACGACAATGCTCCGGCTCATAGATCAATGATTTGTCAACGAACAATTGAAGAATTAGGGGTTGAAATTATGGTTCATCCCCCCTACTCTCCTGACCTTGCTCCATGTGACTTCCATTTGTTTCCTGAAGTCAAAAAAGAATTGAGAGGTAGAAGATTTGAGTCGGATTTAGAGCTCAACAACGCTGTGATGGGTATACTAAACAGACTATCAAAAAATGGTTTCTCAGAAGTTTATGATAAGTAAATAAAGCGATGGGATAAGGGTATTCAACAGAATGGAGAGTAATTCGAAGGATAGTTGTTGAATTTTTTTAAATAAATGTTTCGTTGTTATACTATAGCACCAGTCTCGTTATTTTCTGATACATCCTCGTATGTGGTGATGGCATCTGCACGATTTTAAAGTCGGTTTTTTAAAATTGTAAACCTCTAGTTTAGAAGGTATAATGTCAGTTTTTCCCTAAAGTAGATTTTTTAAACTATTTCAGTTGATAGGAAGAACGTAAATTAAAATTTATGAGCCTGATACACTTTTGACAGAACTTGAGATGTAATATGTCTGCATGGCATGCACATCAAATAATTAAACCTCACGCGGTGAGAATTCTTCTACTATTTAGTATTTTTATTTTGTACTTCCCCTATTTTTTCTAACTGGGTCCAAAAATATAAAAAATCGTTTAAATGATACCTAATATATCTGCCAAAAAGGGTGTTAAAATTATCCTTAAAAAATATCGAAACAGTAAATTGTCATCCAATGCGTGTACATTTTTATTTTTTATTGCATCATTAGTTTCTCCATTACAGAAATGCCCATTTAGAAAGTTAATTGATTCATACCTTGCCGAATATGAGCGTACATTTTATAGGTCGTCAGATGCGTAAAATTGAGTCTTCATCATGACCATAGGTTCCAAATGGTCATGATTTCGAAATTACACGTTAATTTATGTGTCCGTATTTTACAGCAGGCCGGCCGAAGCATTCAACGGTCCTTCCTAAAATTATTTTACACAGGACTGTATTTAGTCCTAACAAATGTGTGTAGTTCATTACCAAATTATTTAACTAATTATTTTTAAAATTCAATTGATTTATTAAAGATAAATTCTTTGAAAATTCCCAAAATTACCCTTACGGAAGATTGAAAATTATTTCTGAACTCCCAAATTAAAAAAAAAAATTTAATACATCAGTGTAATGGGCCCAGTACTCTTCTTGTTGTATATCAGAGAAATTCCTAATCTTGAGCCCATCGACCATCGCAAAATTTGCTGATGACACCGCAATCACGAAGACGCTAATAGAAAATTACAAAAATCTGTAGACCAGATTAACACCTGGACGAAAAGATGGCGAATAAAATTAAATATAGGCAAATCAGTTTATAAAAACAATATGAATATATATCTATTAGAGAAGGCGATATCTGGGTATAACACTTGATGCTAGACTATTCTGGAAAGTCCATATTAAAAAAAAACGCAAAGAGCTTGTTATAAAATACAAAAGAATATATCGGATACTAGGAAAACATTCCAAATTATCCACATACAACAAACTGCTTCTTTCAGGCAAATATTGAAAACCGTATGGACGTATGGTATATAACTTTGGAGCTGTGCCAGTAACAGTAACATCCAAATTATTTAAGGTACCTATGATATTTAAAATTTATCAAAACTTACCGAATCCACTTTAGTTGATTCGATAGGTAGAATTCCTTTTTTTTTTTTTTAAATACAATTTTAGTGATCACAACATTATCAGACAAGATCGTGTTGACGTTTACGCGGGTGTTGCAATTCTTATCAAAAAATAACAGTTTTGAAGAATTAAGCTTTTCCGATAATATTAACGAAAACATACAAGTTTGTGGTATAAAAATAAATCATGTATTGACCTCCTAGAGTAAAAACAGATAGTAATATCTGGATTAGAATTTTTGATCAAGATGACACTCCGTTTTTAATTGGCAGAGATTTCAACGCTCATCATACGGCGTAAGGCTCTTTAAAAAAATGACGCAGTTGAATTGCAGCCTAGTAATGTTATCCAAGATTTTAAAATTGTTATTTTAAATAATGATGAGGCCAATTGCGTGACTGGCCCTAATTCTGACAAGTCTTGCATTGATTTAACACTATGCTCTCCTGGTATAAAAAACACAATTGAGTGGGCTGTTTTTTCCGATGCACTTGGCTCCAATCAGTTTGTTATCTCCACAAAACTTATTTATTTATTTTAGTTTTCAGTCTGAAGAAATTATTTACGATACAAGCAAATGGAACACAAAAAAAAAACAAATTGGTTTTTATACTGCAATCTTATTAACAAATTTTGTGATGACAACTATTTTTCCAACTTTAATACTCCCGATAAGAATAATGCTCTAATTAATGTCATAAATTATGCTGCCGATAAATTTAATCCACATTTTAAGCCTTTTAAACCTAAATATTGTTCACCTGCTCCGTGGTGGGACGAAGACTGCAGAAAATTCATTTCAGAAAGGCAAAATGCCTTGTAAACATATATAATTTAAATAATTACATCCAATACCAAGACACTATGGCCGTACAAAAAAAAACACTTAAGAGTAAAGCTAAAATTAGTTGGATCAACTAGATCACCTCTCTCGATAAAAACATATTATCCGCAACACTTTGGCATCGTGCTAGAATTATGAATGGAAATTCTTTACAGAAACACCCTCCTTTTGACCCCAACTGGATCGACTCGTTCTTTAATAAAGTCACCCTTACCCCTGTACATTATCCCATAGTGTACTTTAATAAACGACAAAAACCATTTTCTTATAAAGTCAATAACAATGGATGAGTTAAACTTTTCTTTAAACTACAGAAATAACACTAGCATTTGACAACATAAAATATCATGTTGATAAATTTTCCTCCCAGAGCTATACATTTGCTCTTGGACATCTTCGATGATATTATTTTTGTAGGTGCGAAGATAGAATCTGTTATAGTGGTTCCTCTGTTAAAACAGGGAAAGGACCCAAGTTCTGCTCTATCATATCGTCCGAAATCTTTGTTATCTTCTGTTTTGAAAACGTTAAAACGCACAATCAAAAATACGAGTAGGTAAGAGTGGTGGCCTTACAACCAAGTTGGATCCAAAAAAGGATTTGGTACTATAGATGCGCTACTTACCTTTTGGATATTCAGAATAATTTTTTTCGAAATAATTATCTACCAACAATCTTTCTGGAATTGGATAGTGCCCACGATGATTTCATTTTAATTTTTAAACAAAAAATTCTCAAAAAATTTAAAATTCCTTCCTTAATTGTTAATATGCTTATCAAAATTTATTCATCTAGGTACATTTACATTAGAGACTATACTAATAAACTTTTAGGCCCACGATGTATTAATATGGGTCTTTTTCAGAAATGCATTTTGAGCCCTTTAGCATTTAACATCAACATTTCTGATATCCATCACATCCGAATATTACATTTACCATTCAAACAAATTCAGCATGCTGATGACTTTTTTATCTATACTGAAGATAAAAATTAAAAACTAAACCACCTGGAAATAATTTTTACCCGGTTTCAAAACTGGTTCCTGGATGACGGCTTTAAATTTTCTGCAAGGAAATCTGTTCTTTGTATTTTTACACACCATAATACTCTGATGATCAATCGAATTAAACTGAATAATCAAGTTATCCCCTTAGTGAGCAAGTAGATGTCAAAAAGCTACTAATTTCCTTAAGTCAATTTTAAAAACTTGAAAAAGTGCTGATGTCAACATAGGTTTACTGTGCTACAGGACATATATGCGATCTTTTTTAGACTACGGACACACGTTATATGGATTCGCAAACAAGTCCTTACTAACGAAAATAGAGGTCACTTAGTCTTAGTCTCTCTCTTTTTAGTATGAAGTAAAATATCTAATTTAAAATTTTTTAATAAAATCTAGTTTACGTAATACGGAATTGTACTCCAGCTTCGTTTAGCTAAATATTTTCGATTTATGTAATACATATTGAGCTCACAAAAATACGCTTTCTCTGAGAGTCTTTACAAAGTAGTACCATATCCCTAAACAACTTATTTAATTATCCAGAAGCTCTGAATATTACAGATTTTTCTTCCTTTAAGATTATTTTACCGAAATATGTAGATAATCCTAAAATATGCGCAAATATTTTATGCTCTTCACTAAATGATTTTTTAGGTCACTCTGTAATATACACTGATGAATCATAATCTTCACTTGATATGGGGTGTGCTTATTTTGCTCCTGACACTGGAGTGGAAAAACTCTTTAAGGTACGAAATAATTTCTCAATGTTCTCAGCAGAAGCTATAGCTATCTCAGAAGCTTGACATTTATCAGTCTAGCTAGGCTTAAGTCGGCAGTAATTGTCTCAGACTCTATTTGTCCTTAAATCATTGAAGAATTACAAACTTCCTAAATAATATTCTCAATTCCTTTATTTTTCAAATCAGAAAAAAAATTAACGAGTTATTTATCAAAAAAATTGATATTTGTTTTATTTGGGTAAAAGCTTACATTGGAATTAAACATAAATAGCATGTTGATAATTTAGCCAAACTGTGATCCTGACAGGTATTTCCACATACTTTGATTACTATACGGTGCACATTCTTTGATTACTATACGGTGCAAGAGAGAAGTCCGACACGCCCAACATAGGGCACGGCCATTTTGATTCCTATGCCACAGTTTATAGCTAAAGAATCAGTTCGCTCACTCTGCGTCGACACTCTTGATCTCAACGTTTCAGTTTATACACTGCGCAACTCGGATAATACAATATATGACAACTTCCTATATTCAAACAGCAGTCTTCTGCGCATCCTGAATTTGTATCCCTGGAGTGGATGTTATTTTGGAACATTCAACTGGTCCGAGTGAGCTAACTGATTCTTTAGCAATTAGCTGTGTCTTTATTACTAGGTTATGCAACACATTTTTTTTCTAAATCTTAAACTGGTAGTCTATAATAACATTTATTTACTGATATTTTGTGACAGGTATGTTTGCATTAAATCTAAATATTTTTAATTTATACCTAGTTACTAAATATAAATATAAGTAAGAAAACATACATAATGTAAATAAACACAGTAACAGTAACCTATAAAACTTAACGACAGATTTGTAGGAAATTAAATAAATAAAGACGCTTTAGAACACGAAATATATAAAGAAGATACTTATGAAAAGATAAGTTGTAACGCCATACAATCTTTTAATATTTTTGCAGTCTTTTACAAAACAAGTCATTTTTTGTCCGTCATTAAATAAAAGAGAATAACAAAGCACCAAAATTAACATACAATCACCAATTAATTAAAAATATTCGTGTAAATCACTCCTAAAACACAAAATGATATATAAATCCTCAAAACTTGTTCGTTGGGGTTTATGTTAACACAAAGAAAATAGTAAAATCATGGTAAACGGCGAAACGAGCAAAACACTCCATACAATAGCTATAAACATTGCGTTCGGTCTGCTAAGTTCCTTTAACTCCTTTAACACTTTTTACTCCGAACGACCCTGTTAGCGTTCGGTTTAGTCCGATTAGTGACAGTTTAACAGGCTGAAATGTGTTAAAAGCACCCCAAAAAACTCCGCTTTTGTCCCACTCCAGCCCTTGACTATCCGAACTCGCCTAAAAAATAATATTCACTGACACTGACAGCAGCAAGCAAAATATTAAAAATATTGCGCCAAGATGTAGACAACACGTAATAAAGCATCAAAATGGCGGAATTTTAAAAAGCACTCAGAAAGCTGCGCAGTGTGACTATTCTCCGTATAGTAAGAGAAAATCAAAGTATGTGGGATTTCTAATGAATACAAATTTCACTTCAGATGCTTCCTTCAAATTGAAAGTCACTAATAAGTGAAGAGCAGACTGGAGAGCAGACTGGAGTCATTTTTGATTTTCACATTTTAGCCATTTTTGTAGAATCCTACCTTTAATTTTAGACTCTCTTTGGTTTAAACAGTGTAGTATTTATCTTCAGGTGCTATCTAACTACATTAATTAGAGTTAGGATGTAAACTGGTGATCTCAGTCATATAACTATTCTTTAAATGTAAGAAATATAACTAATATAATATATAATTATAAATTATTATAAAAATTGCTGATGGGGCCCTGGAAGAGAAGCGTAGGGTGTCACTGTAAAGATCCTTATTGTATTTTTTTTCTATATTTTTATTTCTTTAGTTAATTAGTGGATTAGGGACTTCTCTTATAGACGAATTGTGATTGGCTGAATGTCACATATGTCTAGGCCAAAAAGAAAATTGGTATATATTTTATAAAATATAATGTTTTAATAAAGTTATTTATATTATTCAAATTAAATGTCGTTACTAGTTTCGGACCCACAATACAAAATGACACAAATAAGTGATAACTGGTTAACATTAAAAAATGTTACTTACAGTAAAAAATATAAAGAATATAAATCCAAATATTCAAATTCATGTGGTAGTAATAGGTAAAAGGTATGTAATTATTTTTATTTTAAAAAATTAAAAGGTTATAAGGAAAACAGTTAAATTTGGAAAAATATTATCATAATTTTTACACATTATGTGGTTTTAATAGACCTCATAGCGATACATATCTCCGTTTTAAGGATATAATGTTAGAAGGATTTAAAAAAGAATAAAGAGAAGAAAAATAAGAGAAGAAGTCGAGGTAAAGAAAAAAGAAGTTTTAATATCTGAATATATTATCTATAATATTTTTAATGAGTTATCATTTATGAGAAGGACTGCTATTGCCATCATCAGTTTTTCGTTATATTTACATGTTCTAGAGAAATAATAAAATTAAACAAATATGTATACGATTATTAAGAGAGTTTTTTGGGCCCCTTTCTAACACTCCATTAGCATTTTGAAGATAAAATTGTTTGAGTAGTGGAAATTGTTATCGATTTCTCGTTTTAAATGATATAGGTCGTCAAAAAACCGTCCTGTAGATAAGTAAGATATTCTTAAAAACAATTTATTATTTCAAAAGTATAAATTCTGCTTAAGATCAATTATCTACTTAGAGACATGTGTCAAAATCGGGTGAATTACAGGGGTATATTTATTTAAAAACAATAAAAAAGTCCTATCTAAACTTTTATATTCTGTGCCAGTTTACTATTTTTTTTTTGTTTTACTTTAAAGATTTTTTAATCCGTAAATGCCGGACCTGATTAATAAAATATTTAATTTACACCCTGCGTCGCAATCAGTAAATATTTGAAATCAGAGAGTTACGTAGTAATTTCTAGCAGATGTTTCCAACTTCTAATTGCCGTTAATGATGTATACTGCCCAAATTTATTCGCTGCAGTATTAAATCTACAGAAGCGACGAACGAGGCAAATCATACAGTATAGTATACTAATGTAGACTCGTTTCGTCTTTTTATGAACGACTGAATGCAGTTAATATTTTTGTTGATTATTATTTGTTAACTTATACATTTGTGATATTGAAATTCGGTCGCATTTAAAATGGCGTTGTATTTTATAATCGGGGTTATGAAATCTATATGTCCCCTAAATAAAACCAAACACATTTTCAGACTATCTTGGTATAATACTAACTTGTTAGAAATAAACGTTCGTAAATAATAACATGTAACATGCACCTCGCTGCAATCGGTGTTATGACAAATATAGTGATTTTTAATAGACACGTTATTTGTAAACATGTTGTTATTTCTTGTTTCTTTATAAAATAACAGATCTGTTAAAAATAACACAGGTTGTCAATCATAACTCCCGATACAGTACTGCTAACGAGGTGACGAGTGATCAACTGAAAACTGGACAAATCACCACCCTACCTACTACCCCTAATCTATGCTACTACTTAGCTACAACAGAATCCATCTACCAGGATATTCCTCATCTACATGTCTTACTGCAAAGAAATAGTGTGCAGGAGCATCATCTTGTTGGGACGTTATTTCCAAGTTACCAAATTCATCTGGATTATCTTCTAGAATTTGAAGAATTAACGCTCCAATTGCGTTCTCTAACATCTCGAGATATACTTTACCGGTTAAACTAGAGTTCAAAAAATGAGACCTAACTATGTGGTTTCCCAAAATACCTGCACAGACATTTACTTTTAATTGGAACTGTGTATGTTTTTCACGAAGCAGGTGAGGATTTAGGTCACTCCAATACCTCACATTTTGAGTATTAACATTTCCATTAAGGAAGAAAGTACTTTCGTCACTAAAATAAATTATCCTTATATATTCTGGCTGTTGGAGAAATTTAGTAGACATATTTTCACAGAATTCTATCCTTCGGTCGGGGTCGTCATCTGAAAGTTGATTTACCCTTTTTAATTTGTACGGGTGAAATTCACATACTTTGATTTTTTTTACTATATGGTGCAAGAGAGAGTTCCGACACGCCCAACATAGGGCGCGGCCATTTTGATTCCTATGCTACAGTTTATAGCTAAAGAATCAGATCGCTCACTCTGCGTTGGCACTTTTGATCTCAATGTTCCAGTTTATACACTGCACAACTCGGATAATACAATATATGACAACCGTCCATAATAAAACAGCAGTCTTCTGCGTATCCTGAATTTGTATCCCTGGAGTGGATGTTATTTTGGAATTTTCAACTGGTCCGAATGAGCTAACTGATTCTTTAGCAATAAACTGTAACTCCAAAAATAATATTCACTGACACTGATAGCAGCAGGCAAAATATCGAGTGCGTTTTAAATCATCCGCTTCTGCTTCCGGAATTGTCGGTTTAGTCGTTTTAACCTGTCAGATTAAAACAAGGCAACCGACAATTCCGAAGCAGAAGCGGATGATTAAAACGCACCTAATAAAAATATTGCGCCAAGATGTAGGCAACACGTAATAAGGGATCAGAATGGCGGAGTTTTATATCTCCTTTTAAAAGGCACTCAGTAAGCTGCGCAGTGCGACCATTCTCCATATAGTAAAAGAAAATCAAAGTATGTGGTGAAATTTGTTTTTGGGTCCACACCCTGTGTACTGTACTATGACTGACTTCAAAGGTAGACGCTACTTGGGCTGTGGAAGAAGTAGGGTTTACTACAATTTCTGCAACTATATCAATTTGTTTATCAATACCAATATTTGGTCGACCCGATCGTTTGGCATCATGAACACTACCTGTTTGTTAAAACTTATAAAAAAGCTCTCTCAAATAAGTCCTCAATATAGGGCGATCGGGGTATCTCTTATTAAAAATGCGTTCCGCCGCATGAAAATTATTTCCACTTTCACCAATAATTAAGATAGCTGTTACTTTGTCAGCTAGAGCACGTACTATTTTGCTTATGTAGATACTTAAACGTCTCGTTAAACAAGGGTTAAACTAAAAATTCAAGATATTATCGGCTGTAAAAACGTCAATTAAAAAATTTCAGCTTTTTTGACAATTAACCATAGGCGGACTTTTGAATCTTTATTAATTAATAGCGAAACTCAAATTTTAGTGATTATTTATTTTAACCATCTAAAACATCGTAAATAAAAAAAAAATAGTACGACTGAATAGGTATTCTAAATACCTTTCAAACAAGATGTCACTTGCCATAAGGTTCCATTTAATATTATTGGTTTCAGTTGTCTGGTGACGTCACCGATGCGTATTACGTCACCTGTAGCTAGCTTACAATAGTTTATTTTCACCCTCCAAATTTCATCAGTCTACGTATCACCGTACAAAAGAAAAGAGGGGGAGGAGACTTTTGAGAAGTACTGTATAAGTATTAAAGTGCTGACTAAGCTAAAGATAAAATAATATTTACAAGGTTAATTCTGTACATATAACTCCGGACCTGTTTTTCTGGCCGATTCCAGCATAGCGACGGCTGGCAACGGCGTGCTTCATAAGACTTCACACTGCAATCTCAATGTATCTTGCTTTTTAATGACGTTATCCAATAATATTGACAAAAAAATGTACGCCACTGAATTTCTTAATTTTTTTTATTAAATTATTAAACACAACATTTTTCTCGCGAATTGTTTCGTGCTTCGTTTTCCGTTAATTAATTAAATAAAAACCTATTTGGGCAAGAAATTGAATCAAATACGGGGTTGTATATCTTGAAAACCATGCATGTAATAAAATGTATGTAATAATTTAGACTATTTATTTTTCACCATTGTAAATACGGCTTCATGTTCAATTTTTTCTTTTATAAAATTATTAGCAGCTTTAATCCTTTTATTGAGTATTTATTTTTAATATCTATTTTTTATCTCGAAAAATAACTCTCTTTTCCACTTATTATTGTTCTGTTTCATCGCAGAATATTTCGCTTTAGCATCTGCTCAGCAACTAATAACTTTAACTTAATGTATCTGTTATTTAAACAGTTGAAAACAACTATATCATATCTCGCTGCTCAACACACCCTGTATGTCACATATCAAGTAACAGCGGGTCTTCATGATAATGAGAGCACACAAAAGCTAAGCTGTTGGGGATATTCATGTGTGATTTAATGGTAATAGCGACTAACTGGTGCTGGAGTGTTACATATAATTGTTAGGTTAGAAATTAGATGAAAATAGAAATTGAGATAGACTCTTGAAATTAACAGAACATATCTCCTTTTATCTTGATTATTACGGAAAGTTTACTTATAAAACTTATACATAAAAAAGTATTGTTAAATTAAGTTAAAAACCTAGATTATAAATAGTTGGATAAGATCAGAATCTTGAACAACAATGAATTTTGCTCAACAATTAAATTTTATTATAGATATGTCGATGATAAACTGATACTTTGGACTGGTGATCTAGAAAAGTTAAATACCTTCTTAAATTACATCAACAACATAATAATATCAAGTTATATCTTTAGAAAAACTACGCATTGTTATAAATAATTTATCTAATCACCCAGCTTCACATAAGTTAGCTGCATTCACTTGTCATTTAGAACGTCTTTTAAAAGTCCCAATGTCTTTAGATAACTTTAATAAAGAACTTAATGTAATTAAACAAATTGCTAATAGCCATAATTATGATTAGAACCTAATCGATAGTATGCTTCACTGAAAATGTAATAAACTAAATCAGAATAATAGTTACATACTTTCATAATTACACTCCTACACCACATTAAACCAGATAACCGCAAGTTTCTTTGAATTACTTTTATTTTCATAACGCATTGCGAACTTGTTTCAGAATAAGTTTCAAAACTTTTAACTCCATCAACAGTTTATTCGTTAGAAATAAATATAAGATGGACCAATCTGGTGAATATAAATTAATTTGCCCATGTTCGTATAATTGCCAACTCTGACTTTATCATTCTTTTAGTATACCTATTTTTTAAGCTATTATGTTATTGTTTTAGCCTTGATTTTAATATTATTATTTTACTCTTCACACAGTGGTTTGTGAATAGTATTATTATAGGTTTACTTTGTCTGATGTCACGGTTTTTGTCTGCACGATAAGTCAAAAACAAAAAATAATATAAACTTAAAAATTTAAAGCAAAAACCAAGATCTATAAAGAGACAAAGTCTATTGTTTATGAAAAAATCTGATTAAAAATAGGGGGTTAGGATGGGTTGAAATTAAAAAAAAAAATCCTAAATTAAAAAAGGAAAGCGATATCAACATGAAATGTTTAGTAAAAATGAAACTCTATAAAAAGAGATATAAGGCCCATTGATTTTGAAAAAAAATCTGAATAAATAGGGGAGTTAGGGAGGGTTAAAATATAAAAAACGAAAAATGATATTAACTTGAAATTTTTAGCAAATATTAAGCTCTATAAGGAAAAGAAGCCTTTTAATTTAAAAAAAAATTGATTAAAAATGGGGGTTTAAGGGGGGTTAAAATAAAAAAGAATCGTGAATAAAAATAAAAAGCGATATCAACATGAAATTTATAGTAAAAATCAAGCTCTATAAGGAGATGAGGCCTATTAATCGTGAAAAAAAATTGAATAAAAGTGGAGGGATAAAGGTGGATTGAAATATTTAAAATAAATTTAACTCAAAAACAAACAATAATATCAACTTGAAATTTTTGGAAAAATCAAGCTTTATAAGGGGATGAAGCCTATTGATTCAGAAAATAATTTGATTGAAAAAGGGGGTTAAGGAAGGTCTGTTAAACTATGAAAATTATAATTTAGAGTGCCATGCATAATATATCTTCATTCTAGTTTGTATCTGTGTAATAATATGTATTGTGATGGGACTGAATTTATAAAATACACATTTTAGTTCACTTGTTTTTTGTCAATAAAAAGTATTTAAAAAATATATTATTTTGCGGGTAGATCAAATACAAAAAAGCCTTTTAAAATTATAAAGGGAAAAGTCATTTAAGGTAAACGCGGCTGTTATAATATTGCAGTAGGAATGTTCAGCAGCATGTAAGCGGCTGGTAGTGGCGCGATTCTCATTTGACCAGTAGCAATCGCAATGAGCGAGACGAAGGTACACAGAAGTTCTGCGCAAATAATAATCATTAAATCTCTTAGGCGCTAAAATGTAAAACCTTCTAAAATTCTACGCAGATTGCGAGCACAATTCGGGAATGAAACGCTTTCTTGGGCACGTGCAAAATCTTGGTGCAAAACGAGTAAGCATGGATCGGCGGCACAAAGACGAACCAAATCCAGTGAAGGCGAAAAGTCGTCTGTCTGCAGGCAAAGTTTTACCGACCGTTTTCTGGGACTGAAGAAGAGTTTTGTTGGTAGATTTTTGCATGAGCGAAGAACAATAAACGCGGCTTACTACTGTAACTTACTCGACCAGGTAAAACTTGCTCATCGCCAAAAGAGGAGAGCACACCCCATCCGAGATGTGTTGCTTCTGCATGACAACGCTAAACCTCATACGGCAGCTTTAACACAGGCCAAAATTAATTAAATGCACTGGACTGTACTGGAACACCCTCCATACAGTCCAGATTTGTCACCTTGTGATTTTCATATGTTTGAGCCACTCAAAGATTCACTGGCAGTTGAGCGATTTCAGACCAATGAAGGGGTGGAGGCATTTGTGCGCAATATGTAGAAAAGTAGAAAAAAAAAAATGTTGTGTGTCATGTTTTGAAATAAATAGTTTATAAACGAAGGCTTGTTTATATTTGATCCACCTACGTATTTAACATGTGTGACAAATAGTGAAAATTATTAAATTTATAATAAAAACTAAAAAATGGTAGGTAAAATTTCATGTAATAATATTTTTTACACAAAAATCAATGTCAAGTTTTATACATTTAAAAATAATCTCAAAATATGAAGAAAAGTGAGTTCACTAACTAATAATGTTTATAGTTGGTTTTCAACGCATTAAAAACAAATCTTGCAATAACTAAAATATTCATTTATTCATTCATTAATAGTTGTAGTGCTTGTAAACAGTATGATGTTGATAATAATAACTACACTTGTACAAGGTTCTGAACCAAACTTACAAATGATAAATTTATTGGAAGAAGTAAACACCCATTTTAAATTACCATAAGCCGCCACTGCTCACTGGTGTACTTTAGAGTCTAATTATTTAGTTATTCTACCGTTACCGTATAAACTCTAAACCGTACTATACTTTGCTTTTATCCAATATAACTGAACTAAATCAGAAGACTTGGTTCTCTTGAATCTTCTTATTAGATTGGAATTGTTGAGGAGCTGGATAATTTCAAGGTTTCCATGTTGGAGCAGTCGTTGTTGGTGACTACTGGCAAATGTTTCTATTGTATTTTTAAGAGTCCTTACAGGTCCCTATGAAGATCAGTATTACAGCGGTACCAGGGTGCATCGACGATGTTTCCTAATAGTTTATTCTGGAAACGTTAAATAACTTAAATGTTCCTTTTACTCGCACAGCCTCAAAGCTGGATATCATAATAAAGTATAGTTAACCGAATTTGGTATTGCATTGATTAGGTTGAAAAACCGGATGATGACGGTCTGGCGGTTGTGAGGTGAGCAGAAAATGGCTGACGCTACATAAAAAACAAGTCTTTTGGCCGCCTTTTTAACGAAATGTATAAAGAAATACTATAATATAAGACAGGTGAGTAATTTTATACTTTTATTTTTTGATTATAAGTTCTTTCAGGGTATTTTTTTAATAGTTTATTTAAAAATAAAAGATTTGTAGGGGATCACTTGATGTAGATACCTTTTATCATCTCACAGAATATATGATCTTTTTTTTTATTAACGTTTATTATAAACTCAGACTATATGTATACCTCTGAGAAGGTAGTCATTACAACTAGATACACAATTTACTTTCTATCTTTAATAATTTTCAGTGGTATGTATTTTAAAAGTTCTTTTATTTTAGATGATAATGATAAGTGATGTACCAAATCAAAAAAAGTCGAAGTTACCTCAGATCTACATTCCAAGGCTCATAAAGTACCTACTAACAGAAAACAGGTGCCAACTAGAAAGCTGTCATTCGATGATACTGAAGATGATGAAATTTAGTCGAAGAGCTAGTAACACAAATTTCATTGTTTGATGCAATTTGAAATTTTGTAATTTGAAATCAGTTGGATGGAAAAGCAGATATACCTGTGTTGGCTAGACCCACCCCGGAACACCAGGTACTGCGCATAATAGAAAGGGGTCGTAAAATATGACCCAAAAGAAGTGTTTGAATGAGAGGCCAACAAACAAAAATTAAAAGTTTAGGTAATTCTAAAAATACTAGTAATTTAGGCAGACACTTTTGAGAGGGTTTATAATTAATAAATCAACCCCAAAGTTTACTTTTTTTAAATATGATTGGAAGTTTTTGATTCACGCTGAAATTTTAATAGCGTCTTAATTAAATATAAAAAAAATTAATTTCAAAAAGGCAGACACTTTTTTAATAAATTCTTATATATTATTATAAGCGATTCCAAACTTCTATCAATTTATGCTCGGTGGCGCAGAGCGTACAGTGGTCAAAATTTGGATAGTTTGAATAGCAAGTTGATGGTTCGAGCCCCCGAAACTTTTATTTTTTTTTTAAGTAAAAATATTATTGTTTTATTATTTCACAGTCTTGGGGGTCCATTCTGTTACAATTCCTTTATATTTAACGGCCTTGGCGGCCTATAAAAATATGTTTGTATTCGTTAATTTACTTCTATCATTATTTAAACAGATTTCTTTAAGATAGTCCTCTAATGTATTTTAAAGATCCGTTTAAATAGTGACCGAATTAAAGAAGAAAATATTTTTAAAGGCCGTTAAATATAAAGGAATTTTTACAGAATAGACCCCTTGGTAATTTAAAATGTTTAGTTTTTCCTTAAAAAAAACAACAAAAAAACTAGAAGTTTCGTGGGCTCGAACCACCAACTTGCTATCCACACTTTCCAAATTTTGACCACTGTACGCTCTGCGCCACCGAGCACATATTGATAGAAAATTGGAATCGCTTAAAATAATATATAACAATTTATTACTATAGTAAATAGGACTTTTTTTTATGTTGGCCGGCAATTAAACCCCGGAAAAAGTGTCTGCCTTTTTGGAATTAATTTGTTTTATATTTTATTAAGACGCTATTAAAATTTCAGCGTGAATCAAACACTTCAAATCATATTAAAAAAAAAATCAACTTTGGGGTTGATTAATTAATTATAAACCCTCTCAAAAGTGTCTGCCTAAATTATTATTATTTTTAGAATTACTTTAACTTTCAATTGTTGTTTGTTGGCCTCTGAACCAAACACTTTTTTTGGGTCCTATTTTACGACCCCTTTCTATTACGCGCAGTACCTGGTGTCCCGGGGTGGGTCTAGCCAACACAGGTATATCTGCTTTTCCATCCAAATGATTTCAAATTACAAAATTTCAAAGTGCATCAAACACTTAATGAAATTTGTGTTACTAGCTCTTGGACTAATTATAAAGCATGCTCGCCCACCCCCAATTAAAGTCAAATCTACAATTTTAGGTATGTTGTGTCAGTTCCTCTAATATTCTTTTGTCATTTTATTCCTTTTGGTTTCTTGCTCATGACTTTTTTAATTACTAGTTAAATTTATTTTTTATAATATATTTTTCATGTGTTTTTTGGATTAAATAAATAACTTTCATCTGTTTAGTATTTTTAACAATTCCATTCAACCTTGGGATACCCAATATAGACGTCACTTTAACGTTAGGTAGATTCGTGATAATGATGTCAATTTGCCTAGCCTAGGACACGATATACACGTTACTTTAACGTGATATCGATTCGTCAAAATGACGATATGGAATGACGACATTTCGCTTTGACATTCTCACGTTACCCTAACGTTATAATCACGTCATCAAATGACTTAACGCACACCAAAAAAATCACGTCATAATGACGGCATGATGTTGCATGGGAAGTTCCTTCTGCGCAGTACTTAAATTACGTCGTAGTGTTTCTTTTTGTACGGCCTTCGTCTTTTATTTCAGTGCCCACATATATATGTAATTTTTTCTGGATAAGCTGTTCACGAGTTTGCAGTTCGATCGGATTTGATGCTTCGACTTACCCCTATTGCTGTTATAGGGGTAAATATAGTTTGATTTTAGTCAGCATGCTTACCTAGACAATTATTAACACTAATTTATGTTTCTTTTTGTTGTATACAGTGAACATCATAAGTCTTACCCCCCCTAACTAACTCGTTACTGGAGTCTTGTTAGGCATGGGGTGGTGAATTTTAGCTCATTTGAAAGGGGGTTTTATTCTCTATTTAACCGTGCAAAAAATTTTGAAATTTGCTTGATTAATTCTCGACTAATTATTGTTTGAGAATAACGGAAATTAACATAGCGCACTCATCCTTAGAATTAAAGTTCGGCCCTGCATGATATCAATTTTGGTTCAGACTTTTTGTCATTAGATAAGGTCACTGTTAGTTAAGTTGCTTTCCTATTTGTGATGTTTTGTTATTTTTAAACATTTATAAATCAACACATAATACAGCAAATTTCAAAATTTTTTGCATTCTTGAATAGAGAATAAAACCCCCTTTCAAATGAGCTATCACTCTCCACCCCATGCTATTTAAATTTTTCGAAAGGGTTGCTACCCTCCAGTAAGGGATGAAATTAAAGGTAAACTATTTAAACAAAAATGTACACTGTAGAAATCAAAAATCGACGTGTCTCGGCGATTTTCCTAACAAGACTCCAGTAACAAGTTAGTTAGGGGGGGGTAAGACTTATGATGCTCACTGTATATTTTCAGTATATCGGATTGACTATTAAGGGGTAGTATTTTGAAACCTAAGGGTGTAGTTTGGCTATTAAATGTAATTGTTGGATAGAACTCGCTTCACGAGCCGCCTATGTTGTTGTTTTGTAAATCTGAAGATTACCTACATAAATTGATTAGCCGAACTTTAATTTAACTGGTAAACGTTGAGTAGTTAATATCTATTTCTAGACCTCGCTTCACCAGAAGGCTATGCAGGTACTTGGTTTAATTTTAACTTCTTTGTTAACCAGGGATAAATAATTATCGCTGTGTTTTATCTTATACGTTTTCTTTAGGGTTCTTGTGTCGGGCCAATACTTCTTGTGACGGCTAGTAGGCGTTTGACGGACTAGCACTTCTTGTGATGGGCTAGTATTCTTGTGACGGGCTAGCCCTTCTTGTGACGGACTAGCAACCTGCTAGAAGATACCTTTATTACAGGCAGCTCGATTTGTATGCTGCTAACGAAGCTGAGATAGTAGGACATCAACCGTCTACTAGAGTTTTCCCAGCTGAAAGAAGTCTCGGTTCACCGCAAGTTTTTGCTCACTTATTTTTATATTACTATTTTTAATCTATTTTATTGGGGGGGGGGATTAGTACATAAGTTTATCTAAATCTAATGTAAACGAGGTTTAGGGGTGTATGAATTACAATAAATTTTAATAAACCCGAAAACGTCGCCAAGAGCTTTATTACAGGTAGCCTGATTAAAGGGGTTCAAATTACCGAACTCCCCTAATCAGGTTGATTAGTAACCTCTCAGGGTCGGGTTCCTGTGAATAGAGAGAAGAAAATGATTGATAGAATGTGAACGGGCCTTTATTATCTTCTAACCTCGTGTTGTCAAAATTATAAAATTTATAACCAACAAATTACATGTATCCGAAATGTGGACTATTATTAGGAACAAAAGAAAATTATTATGTACAAGGCGTTCCCACAACTATTCTTACCTTTAACTTACATACCCTTATAATATATAACCCTCCAAGTGGGTGGTAAAAGTGCGGTTACGTAGAGTACTCTTCGTATTACAAAAGACCACTAAACCGGTAGGTGGATATTACAATTTAAATATATACATATACAAAAGAAATTGAGTATTTGATCAGGTAGTTAACTCTGTTTGTTGTAGGCTGAGTCTCAAACAACCTAATCTCGTTAGTAGATGGGGCCCTCCGAAATATAGGGTTAGAAAAAGGAACCGTCTTACTTGTGATTAAGTGAGCTCAATGAAGGACGATGTCCAGTTAGGTAGCTTCCTCTTGATGTCGGTAGGTAGACCGCTATGAAAATTACTTCGTATTCGGTGGGGCTATCTAATGGTCCGCACTCTGTAGCTAGCACGCAAACGGTGCAGTGAAGAAGCCCTATTCTATATGGAGAGGTGGAGAGAACTTGCCCACAGTCCTTAGAAGTATTCCTCTAATAAAATCGTTACTCAGAATTGTAAATCGAAGCGTGTGAAAGGAGGAACGCACTAATGAAAGGAGCGAACCAAGGAGGTCCTTGATGGTTTGTGACCTTTTAGATTATTAATAATTAAATTCACACTTTTAGCCCGATACTATATCCACCACTAGGTGTATGAATCACAAAGATCATTAACAATATATCGGACTAAAGGAATCTCTGGTTTTTGCACAAGAATGAATCCTAGAAAATCCTAGTTGAAATCTTGGCACATGCCATAATCAGAATCCAAGCAAAAACTGGGCCAGGAAGGAAGTTCCACAAAATGGCCAACAAAAGTCAATGTCTTAGCAAGAAGGCCCTGACTACAAAAGGGTAATAGGATAATTTCTGGTAAGACTGTGGTCATTATTTATAAATTTAGAAGAATCTGACATCTGAAGGAGTTAAAATTGACATGTAAACAATAACAATAAAAATAAAGCTTTTTAGTAATTAAATGAGCTAGAGTTATTGTTCAAAGTAGCGAAATATATTTACTTACATTATAAATTATTTATTAAGGTATTAATTATTATTGAATACACTCCAGGTGAGATTATACTCTATTACAAAACATTATTTTATATTTTACTACAAAATATGTTTGATAAAAATGGATATTTTATGAATTTATTCAATGGACCCATTTTATTGATTTGTATACATTTATATACCGCACACTCTTATATCGAAAGGTAACTAAAGAGATTAGCATAGGTTATAGTAGAATAGATAAGTAATAGATTAGTTTAGTAATTAGAGTAGCTTAAGTTAGAATTAAATAGAAGTAGAATAGTGTACATAGTTAAGCGTAGGATAGATTAGAAGTAGAATAGTGTAAATAGTTAAGTGTAGAATAGGAATAGGTATGATAGCTTAGACTAATTTAGGATAGGGTAGGATAGACATTAGAATAAGTTAGAATAATTTAGATTAGGTTAGAATAGAAAAACCTAGTTTAGCGTAGTGTAAGTTTAGAATAATTTACAATAGGGTAGGCTAGGAAATAGGATAGGTTAGAATAGTTTAGAGTAGTGTAAACTAGGGTAATTTTAGACTGGAATAGATTTAGGTAGAATAAAACCCGTAACAGCTTTTCTTGGGGTATATTATTTATTTTAATAAGTAACAGAGTTCTACTCTTTTTTACCCCTAGCGACCATAAATAGATCATAAATACAGTACACACCTCATGTGTCACATATTTAAGATTACCCCTAGTCCCATTTAATTATTTCTTTAAGTCTAATGTAGCGTTTTAGTAGTGAATAATGCTTCCAGTGATACTGGATTTATCGTCAATTGTTGGGAAATGTAATCGTTAATGTACTAAATGATTTAGTTGTTAAATATTGTTTATTTCGAAGTGTGAACGAGGTTGACCCCCATGTCAACACACAACAATTTATATTATTAAAATTTGGGTATTTATGTATTGAATTTTTCTTGTTATTTAACCCCAACTTGCTAATTGTCTGTTCGATTTCATAATCAGGTTGGTCAATAAGACCTATGGTACGGTAACAGTTTATAATAGTAGGAGCATACTCAATTTGTAGCCGCTTGAAGGCCTTCATTTGGTTTGGCTATTTAGAGTTTTATAGTGGACCGTCACTTGGGATTGTTGGATGTGAATAAACTCCTGGCGCCCACTTACATACATAACTTTTGCTACGACTCACCCCTTCTTCACTGTAGATAGTCGGCATCCAACACTTGGATTAATATAAATCCCACCTCAAGTGCTTAGGCACAGAAAGTAGTTAGCCTATTTCCAATTAAAGCCATCGTCCCTTACTTTTTATGACCTATGTTACCTCACTTTTTGCTTCTCGTGATTTAACTTCTGCCGATATAACCTTGGAGTCGCCAAATATTGTATTCGCTGTTAGATAATAAAACACTCGGTCCCAATACTCTGATTTTAATATAAAGTGTTAAACTACAAGCATTAAAGGGTTAACAATTATAAGTCTTCAACATAAGACCGCCTACTTCTGACAACCTGTTAAACGTCAATGTCTCTCAAAATGTCCAGATCAATAATACCAACTCATACATTGCAGCCACCTTTGTACATAACACAATAATTAGATCTAGAAAATGGTCTAAAAATTATACGTTCAAATTAAGGGACAAAATTTTAAAGATGACTATTATTTTTTCTAACTCTGATTGTATTCATTTTTTAAGAGATGGTAAACAGATAAATCTTATAGAGATGTTTAATTTTTGCAAAAACAAGACAGTACCGGAGTTGAAAGTAGTTTTATAAAACAAGGAATTTAAATTCTTTGTAAACCAAGTTGATTTTAAATAATTCAATTGGATTTTTCGATTGCTAAATTTACGGAAATTTTTCAAAATTATTTGTCATCAATTTACTCAAATAACGTCAATTAACAATAAGTCAAAGAATGGTAAACTGCGATACCCAAAATGAGTTTTAAATTTAACTTCGTGCAAATCTGCGTCTTGATTTTAAACCTAGGAATAAAATAACCAGGCATTTGTCATAATATAATACAAAGAAAACTTATATAAATTTTAGATATAATTCCATTTTATCAAATCTTGACTAATTCTCTATATTAAATAAAAAAAAAAAATGCAAAAAGAATAACAGGCCCCGGTGAGATTCGAACTCACGATCTCCTGTTTACTAGACAGGCGCTTTAACCAACTAAGCCACGGCGCCGTTGTTCACATTGTTCCAATACCGGTATTTATTCCAACGCATCAATTATTACGGTTTAATTTTAATTTCAAATAATTAAAATGAAATACAAATTATTATATTCTATTATTTATAAAAAAAACCCTTATCAATTGAAAAATCAGTATTTATTAATAATATTACATTATTATAAAACAATTATTAACAAGCAAATATTTTTGTTAGCAAGAGATTTAAGATAGATAATCAAATTTTTTGTTTTTACAGATACCTATATACAGGGTGTCCCGAAATTAGACGGTCATATTTTTGTTTGCATAAATATAGGTCCGAAAACGTTTCTTTTACGAGATACAGTGTGTTAAAATGAACGTCCTGATGACACTCTTTTGTAAAAATTTTCAAAACGTTTAAAGATAACTAAGTGAAATTTGGTAGAAATGCTAACCTTTTTACGCTCTATTTAATGGACTAAACCCCAGTTTTTGACCATCTTCATAGGTGGGTAAATTAGGGGGGCTTAGGGTAAAATTGCCCTAAGTTTTTTTGTTGACAGTTTTTAACAGTTTTGACTACAAAATTTGGAAAACCAATGTTTTCTTTATAATAAAGCTACTATTGTTGCATCTCGCTAGGACACACCATTTTCAAGAAAAAAGCATTTGAAAATTTCATGATAAGTTATTCGAAAGTGTAAACAATAATTAGTAGGCCTGTGAAATCAGAAATTTTATTTTTTTTTTACTTTGGAAAACCGATGAATAAAGAAATTTTAGAAAATATTTACAAAAATGTGCTATTAGGACTTCACATGTAACACCCTGTATCTCGAAAACGAAACGTTTTCGGACCTATGTTTATATAAACTTTTATTTCTATTTTAGGATGTAGATTACGCTGTTAAAATATGACCGTCTAATTTCGGGACACCCTGTATTTTTCTTTATTCCTGAGATTAGGCGAGAAACTTGAGTTTCAATACGATCATTTCGGTTAATACAAAACAGTTTTTAAAATACGTAAGTACCCCGCAACACATAATGTTGCCAAGCCTTTCGGCGATGTAGCTTTAAGGGAACGTAATAACATTACTATACAACGTAAATGCAACGTTTATGAGAAGTTGTTGAGGGAAATCAAAACCTCGCAAAACTTCTATTTGTTACTTACCTACTTGTTATGTTAATACAACGTAATAAAGTAATTTGCTAAAAAAAAGTATCCACGAAAAATACTATGAACATCTAATCTGAATTTGTAACGTTTATGTTTATGTCAATTGTTATTTGTCACTTTTTCTTGTCTTATATCATGTTTTTGATGGTTGTTTTTTAACTAGGAGAATTGAGAATTTATGTTGTAAATAATTTTTATACATTTGAGTAGAATTGGTAAGGATCCTCTATAAAATGGAAAACTATTTTCTAATCCATTTTCTTCGTTTCAGATTACAATGCCTGGTGTAAATTTAATATTCATTCATTTTATTCAATACAAAATGGTTAAACTACTATAAAAACAAAGAATGGTGTAGATAAACGTCGTAAACGAGAAGATAAATAACAGAATGTCCAGTTACATATTACTTACAAATACTTATAAAAGAGGTATAATATACTTAATCGAAATAAAAATAAATTTTAAAAATATTATATTTTAGGATTCCTTTGTATCTTATGACATTCTAGGAATTTTAGAAGCAAAAATAAATACTACAGACTTGTCTAAAGAAGAATATAATATAACGCCTGAAATTTTGTAATAAATGAATCTACAGCTAGGTACATGGCACGTCTATATTGAAAAAAAAAACATCAGATTCAAGAAGTTCATTATCATCAACAGGTTTGTTGTGCCTGGAACTCTAATCATCAGTTCAAGTACAAACCTAGAAAAAAAAAAGAAATCACAGAAGATGCCCTGGAGCATACATCAGATTATCTTGCTAAAATAGAGTTGTTTTTTATAGAATATGCATACCTAACTTGGAAATCCATAATCAAGCATAAAATTTGTAAAATAAAAAAAAAAAATATTACACTAACTTTGGTTGTTTTATTGAAAACAACAAAATTATCTCAAAATAAGTGCAATGATTTAAACTTGAGCATATTTTTTATCATTTCCTTTAATATTAGTTAAGCAAATAGGTCAATCTCTTTTTTTATTCAATATGTTGTGGAAAAGTAAAATCTTTTTAAATAAAAATATAATTTATCCTCTTCTAATAAATTGTCATATCTTCGTGTTGGTGGTAAAAAGAGCTAAGCCACATTTTTAGGCAAAATATCACATAAATAAAATAATTCTGAAAAATACAGTGGTGAAGAGAGATAAGCGATTATGTAATTATAACCTTAAAATCTCACAAACTGAAAGAAGCTACGTGAAAATACATATATTTTCAGTGGTAAAGTATTTTTAAACAACATACCTTTCTGTTTTCGAAAATGAAGGACATGTTTTCGTTTGTACCAAATGTTATCATATTTAGTGAATAAAAACTTAAAATTTAAATCAAAAGTTGTTTTAACCTAAGAGTTACAAACTTATTTACCCATTTTATCAAATTAATAAGTGTGTTGCTTAGCTCTTTTCACCACCAATATGACGATATATTTGTTACATTATAGCACAAAAAAAAATATTTCCAAGCCACATATAATTACAATAAAATAAGTTTGCATAAATAATGAACTAACAAAATAAAAATATATACATATCTATACAAAAAAAAAATTAAAAGGCTTAATTTGAAAAAGATGTGTCTACAGGTAAGAAATTAGGGAACTCGGTTATCATCACATCCCCAACTAGCCATTCATAAAAGTGTATTTGTTGTGAAGTTCTCATCATCATCTATTGTATAGTCTAGGAGACAGTGACGATTTTCGGTATTTATTTTCCCAGTCAGCAAGCACGAATAGAGAATTGTGGGATTAGCAATTCTAAGCAAAATTCATATATATTTAGAGGGGGTATCCGATGGGCTGAGGCCAAAAATGCGTCAAAACATACGAGAACATGGCCCTTTTTTTCCATTGATAAACATAGTTTTAGTAGTAAGAGATGTACTGAAGTTAAGTATAAAAATAGTCTGATTAATCTGTATGGATAATATATTTGGCAAGTGCATAAAATACACTTTCAAACGAGTTATGTACACAATTATTTCTACGACCACAATTATTTAAAGAATGTTCCAGGTATTTTGTATATTAAAGTGTACGCATAGGACACATAAATAAAATCTTATATCACAATGTTTCACCTAACCAGTTGGTTTATTTATAAAAATTAAACATAATAATTGAAGATATTACAGAAGAAAATAGGGAAAAAAATTACATTTCCTTTTACACTTTTATATAATAATTGTTTTATTTAGAATTCACGAATCACTTATTACTACATTAATTATAATTATTGTTAGTTTCGTTATGTCAAATCATTTAGAAAGAGTAAAACCAAATTTGGTAGATTTTCACACTTTTATTTTAAAAATAAAAATTTTTAAACAAACACTAACATGACATATGTTTCGAAGTACAACTTCTTTTTGAAAAAGAAGTTGTACTTCGAAACATATGTCATGTTAGTGTTTGTTTAAAAATTTTTATTTTTAAAATAAAAGTGTGAAAATCTACCAAATTTGGTTTTACTCTTTCAAAATTAAATGGATTTTCATCAAGTAAAGGCCGAAACAATAAATAATTCAAATCATTTATACTAGAGGTGTGAGGAAAATACAGTGAACTGTGGAACGCCAATATCGTTGGATGCGCGTGGTAGAAATGGTCCTGTAATACTGCTAAAAACATAGCTAAATTTTCATGGAAACACTGTACTTTTGACATTTGCGATACTCCGACGCATATGCATTATTGATGTAATCTCATGATTTTACAGTAATAGTTTTTGCAATTTTAGTGTAATTTTTAGGTTATTATGGTTATTCATTTTATTTGGTTCTGATCTTTTGGGCTTTTAGAGTATTTGTCGTTTATATTGTTTTTAATTTGAATTTTAATATTGTGGTATATTTATATTTGATTGCTGCTTTTCGACTATTGCTTTATTCTTTTTGTGTTAAAATAAGCTTTATAACCATTAAATACATGCTTCTAGTTGATATCTACCTAATCATCATCGGGTGCTTGCAACAATAGGAAATAGTGTATGGTTTTTTGGTGTAAAGTTAGACGCCTTAATTTTTCAGGTAAGTTATTTGTAGTTATTTTTTACTTAAAAGGATAGCAATACGTCCTGGTTCGGGGTGTGACTTTTGGGTTTAAGCTATCTGAGCCAAATTGTCGGCTAAGTGTCCTCTTTTAGGGCACCCAGAACCGAAAACTATATAGGTATATATTATGTTTTTTTTTTAAATTATTTTTTAATATATATGCAGCTTGGATGAGGGCTTTAGGAAGAGATCCTAAGACTAAACACGGACTGCTATAAATGCCGTTTTTAGAGCACATTTCATAGTAAGTGATTTCATTCTAGCAGCAATGAGGAAACGTTTAAAAAACATGCTGTACCAGCTATTACTTTAAGACCTCGTCTCTTTAAGTTATTATTACTTCATTCTAATGCATATATTAAAATGGTTTTTAACTTATGTCCTTATTATTAAAAGATGTAGGTATTTTATAATATATATAATAGAAATATATGATACTTTGTATTGACTGACCTACTGGCCACTGGTCATTCCACTTTTACTCCCTTTTTTCATAAATTATCAAATTATTTAAAAACAAATACATACCTAGCTATTTTCTGTAAATTACATTAAAATTTTAGTATTAATACTTTATTTATAAAACTTCAGTTAATTTATCTTATATATATACACAACGGAAGAGTCAATTGGATTTTCTCCTTGTTGAGTTTCAAAAATAGTAATTTAACATGATTTAAAAACAAATACATGAAATGGGCAAAATAGGCCTGCAAAGGCACTTTGTAAACAATCTCACTTGTATCGATGTGACGTAATGCGCGAATTTAATCTGGCTTACTTTTGTTAATAGATTGGCGTTCCATTTTAAATATACAGTTCACTGGGAATAGATTATTTAAATATACACGGATCGGGAAAACAAGTACGAAAAAATTCACTGGCTCCTGGACTAGTACTGTATCGAAGGAATTGTTATGAATGAAACAATATACGACCCTCCACAATTGCGGTCTACTCTACTTCCGCTGTTGTCAGACATTATTTTTTTTTGGACAATTTAAAGACCTAACAGTAATTCAAGCAAACGCAATAACATTACTACAGTTAAAAACATCGCAAACTTGGCATCAATATTTTAATTTTATCCAAATATTGCATTTCTGTCGAGGATCATCCGCGTTGACTTCAGAAATTGTGTAATCTGTATTGGTTATATATATCTATAGTTAAAAGCACGTAAACTTGGCATCAATGTTCAATCCGATTATTGAGTTTCTACCGCAGACACCACCGTTCATTCTTCAAAAATTTTGTAAATAATCCTATCTGTCTTGGTTATATATCTATGGCTATCTCGTATAATATATACCTAGTCGCTGTTGCAATCATCTATTATTCACCGATCTAGTTGTAGCATCATACAATTGCCATCTTGAAACGTACCTTATATAAATATACTTTTATTCAATCGTTCACTGTTTAAACTTCTAGTGAACCTTTCAATATTCTGTAACGGAGGAAAGTAGTTTAATAAGTAATAGTTTTAGAAAGAATTTGAATGAAGTCAGTAAGAAAAGTAACATTAAAAACTTTAAGTCAAATACCTTTGCTATGAAATATGTAGAAATTAAATAAAACAAGGCAAAAACAAACAAATTTAGAAAAATAAGAATAAATTACCACTGAATCAAAATTTAATCAACGAAATTATTAAAATGTTTACTAAAAGTAATTGTCCTTACAACAAAATTGAATTTGTGTTTAAATATCTGCTATTAAAATCGATTTTTAGTGGAACTGCAAGTTTAGTCAAGTAAAGAGTACTTTCCTTACAAGACTGGAACACATTTCAGACTTGGATATGTTTTAGATAATTTTTGAGGGGCAAATAATGATAGTGATGTATGCTACCACGCTGAATCTAACACTATCATAAACTATAAAGCTTATAAAAATAATATAATGAAGTCATGACATAAATGAAGATAAATTGCAAGTTTCTGAAAAGTTTCAGATCTCAAAAAAACTTAATAAAGGAATAATTTAATTTTAACAGCAGATTTTTAAGTCGATAATAATTATTATGAGAAATGTTTTGCACAAAATGGTTAGTAAATTGTAAAGTAAAGTAGGATTAAGATTTTAAATAATTTTAAGTGCAATTTAAAAGAAAACCGTGAGTGTTTTTTAATACAAAAGCGAATAATAAAAGAAATTAAATCATTTATAAATTAATAAAAAGTGATCCAAGTATAGGGTTTTGGCAACCAAAATATTAATTTTTTTTAACAAAGTTGGCTCTGAAATAGCCGATCATAAAAAGCGATTTTCTTCAAATCGAGGGACAATCAATCAAAGGCAGTGGCCGAAGAAGGTTCTATGCAATTTAAAAAAAAAAACAATTGAAAAGATTAACATCCTACCTGTACCTGTAGCGAACAACATTCTGTCAGATGGTGACTGACCAGCTCTAACTAAGAAATTCATCCAAATTCCAAAAATCCGTTCAAAAAATTTATTCCCAAAACATTGATTATTTATTGGTAAATAAATGTTTTTTTTTCCATAACCAAATCATGGTAATTTGTTTGTAACTATTCCTACTGGGACTCACAATGAAGACGACGCACTAAGAGGCCTAAAATAAAAATAAAACCCTTTTAAACGAGAGCACGGTACTTGACAATAAATCAGAACTGAATCAACTCTATGAACATTCTTATGAAAGTTCGGTAAATTTTTAAATACACTTTTATTCCCTATGTTCAATGTTTACTTAACTTTAATTCTATTTTCTATTATTCATAAACAAATTTTCCAAACACGAATTTACGTTAAACTTTATAATAATTCATTACAAACGTGAAATCAACTTTCAGATATTTATAGTATTGTCTGTGAAATTTACTTAATATCATTCTTATTTATTTTATTTAACAGCTATATAACCTTGAAACTTTTTTATAATTTCTCTAATATTTGAACGAGGACATTACCTGCGTTCCAATAAGTTATTTTTTCTTTTTAAATAAAGTTCTTGTCGTTTCCAAACTAGAATATTTTCTTTAATTTCATTAAACAAACATTACACAAAGTACCCTGTTGTATTGCGGGTAATCGCAATCACAACAAACGAGGCTTTCAGAATCCACCGCCGATGAGTTAGGTAGTCTGATACTCTGAAGCAAACAGGTCCGGCTCCAGCAGAGTTGATGGCAACGAATTTTAAATAATTTATTTTTAATATACTCGTAGCTAGTCGGAGCAGACGAATTATTGTCCAGAGACGAAGACGAGCTGTGGTGGCACCCAGGGTTTAATTTATTTATGACTATAATGGTAAATAAAGAGATTTAAAATGTTTTAATCATTACAACCAACATAGTGTGTATTTTTTGTTATGGAAAGTAAGTTCTGCTAAAGTTTAACTTCATAACTATTTCATAAAACAGTATTCATTAAATATGAATTTTTTTATAGCTCAAAATAAGGTCATTTTAAAAATAAAATTATAAAAGACAGAGCCGCCTTTGCGCGACAATTGATACCTTATTATACTATTAAAAGCTATGTTTGTCCAATCGTTCAGTGCTTTATAGGTGGTTTCTATGATCGTGCTTGTGTTTTTGATATACCTACCTCTACTTTTGTAATATTTCTACTTGATTTCAAGAACATTTTAATAATAAAGTTATATATTTTGTTTTATTTGAAGTTTCCATGTCTCGATTGAGACATGCAAATGAAAAGAATAATATAGTCTGTCCACGGATGGACTTAATTATACTTGTAAAAATATTTAATTTAAATTAAAAAAAGTTATATTTCATAATTTTCCAATGTGAATTGAATTAATTTAACAAGTAAAATAAATTATGAAGAATTATATTAATATTTATATTAAAAGTACATCGCATGCGAGTTTAAAGAGCCTAAAATTGCAGCTTATACATAGATGGGATATTTTTGTGCCAGCTGGGTAGGAACCCAACAAACATTTTATGTAGGGGAATACCCAAAGGCGACTCCAGGGGATAGGGGTATGTACTTTTTTGTAACAACATGTAGTAAACAATGTGATTTGGTCAATTGTAACTATTTTCCAACAAAATTTTGTAGGCTACCCTGATGATGGAAATGATAAATACATTTTCGAAATATTGAATAAAGTAAAAAGAGTTTTATTTCACATTTTATTTGCTGAATTCTCCAAATAATTGATTGGTTTTATATTCATACGTCACTGCACTGGTCAAAGGAGCACAATCGAATCGCCTCTTTGGTTATGTGCCTTAAAATTAAAAGAAGTTGAACATTTGTCCTTGTACGCGGCGACCTGTTCCTATCTATTGTAAAACTCCGTTATTTAGGCCATTTAGGGTATGTTGTCCAGCCTAGTCTTTGTTTATCAGACCGTAGCTTGTATTTTACATGCTTTTGGCTTGTTTTTTTCGTCTAGTGTTGGAAACCTCAATCTAACCAATCCGCTCTATCTATCTATCTGAATTAGGGCGTGGTTCAAAGTCCACTTGTACTGAAGCTCTAGGCTTATTGTACCCCTCACAGTTTCTATCCTATCAGATTGATTTTTTTGATAAATTCAAGAATATGTCTGATGACCGCTTTCGCGATTTCTTCAGGCTCCGGATATTGTACCCCGAAGTACCATTCCCGTTCCCATTTAAGGTTCCATAGTATGTGAATAGGAGTTTCGTCCTCCTCTTCACATATTCTACATAGGGAGTCATCAGATATCCTCAAAAGGGGATGTTGTCCAGCCTGGTCTTTGTTTATTAGCTTGTAGTTTACATGCTTTTGGCTTTTTTCAGTCAGTATGCAACTAATTTAAAATATAATTATATAAATTTGTTTTAATGGTAGCGTAAGCTCTAACCTAATTGTATAAACTATTTTTTATCTATTTTAATGAATATAAAGACCTTAAAATGTTTGTATGATATTGGTTTTAAATATATTTGGTATATTTTATAAAGATTAGAAAATATTAAATCTCAAATTAGATTTAGAGTTATTTCGTACAGTGGACCCCAATTAATGGTAGGTATACGTTCCTAATCTAAAATTAGCCAATCAAAATTAATGTTGATTATTAGTAGTAGGCATTAAGGTTTCTGCGTACTACACAATTTTAGCTTGTACATGTATCCTTAATATTTATTTTATACATTTTGGTAAAACAATATTTATTTAAGTTACTAATTTATTTTTGTTTACTATTTACCATAATATTTTTGTCTGAAGATTGCTCTGTAAGGCCAAAACTAGTTGCACCTGCATTTACTTGAGACAATAAATTTAATTGGTAATAATTTGGAGATTTCATTCTTCAATGACATAATAAAGAGACCATAATAACATTTTTTGGTGGTCTAACGTAAATATAAACTTTTCTTTATATTTCCAAAAGTCACATTACTGTAACAAAACCCACTTTTAAAGCTTTGCTCTGTTTGTTAAATTAAATAGTTAAAATATTTGTCCAAAACACACTTACACAAAGTTTGATTTTATTTTACTACTTGCCTTTTAAGATCTACTCATTTTGGAATGCAAACCAATTACTACTAAACCCGAAAAACTTTAATAAGTCTTATGTAATCCTTGTGTGATTCCGTGCTGCCATCATCAGTCCTGCGTAATATCCGCACAGAGGAGTCTTTAGTCTTAACGGCAGTCATCTCTATTCTGGATGGCGTCTGAGCCATGACATAACTTCTCATCGGTGTGTGTCTGTTGAAGACAGAATGTGACCGTTTGGAAACGGCTCAAGTCACCCATCCTCGTTATGGTTCCTTTCCCTCATTCCGCTTACGTCTTCCTGCGGGGATCTAATATAGCAAGGTCCACGCAGGAACGTCGTCTCGCCGAGTCGTCAATCACATTAACGCAATTTTTACCGTACTTAGAACGCTTGTTGCCTGTGGTGTGGCTAATTTAATTGTATGCGTTATGAACAATGTAATAATACTTTTTACATAAAATCTGTTATTAAAATAGTAATCATACAGGGTGTCTCAGATTTTATTGTATAGCAAATACAGCAAAACAATAATACTTCATAGAATATAAAAAACAATGCACCTGAACAATATTTGCGTATCAAAAAATGAAAACATAAATACTTTTCAAAACATGTCGACTTTTATTTTACAGTTTGTTAGTTATATAAAATTCCTATATAAATAACAAAGTAAATATTAAACAAATAATAAAAGGTAAACTAAAGAATACAATAATTATTATTACAGTACAGTATTGCAATCGATTATATTATTAGTGTATATTTCACCAATAACTCCAAATCATCATCATAATTGTAACAATGTCTCTTTCGACGTTTCTTGAGATTGTTATTCAGATTCATCGCTACTGAAATCAATATCATCGCTGTTTGGTGTAGTAATAATTGGAGCAATTTCTATTCTATCAATTCCCTCTCTATCATAACATTTTGAGATTTATTTTTCTCCATGGCTGATATTCTTTTGTAATGCCCTAAATAAGTTCAATTGGATTAAATATACAATGATAAGGAGGGAGGCGTAATACTTTATGTCCGTATTGGTCTGCTAGAAGATCAGCCATGTACATTTTTGGTGCTTTATTTCTAAAAAAAAATAATTAAGAAATTAGAAACGAAACAGATTTCTTTTACTGCAACAAGATTCAGAAGTCCGCTTAAAACATAGCAAATGAAAGTATAATATTCTGATTTGTCAGCCACTCTTGTATTTTAATCTTTGTTAAGCTAGCGTTAGGTGTTTTATGTAACAATGTACTGTGATATGAAGCATTGTCCATTATGATTAAGGATGCTCCATTCAGTTTTTTTCAGTAACTGTTGTTCAAACCATTTTAAAAAATTCTCATTATTCATTTCACCATGATAATCACTCAGCTTACTTTGTAACGCAAATACAACCTCTGCTCCTTCAATGAACCCATTTTCATTTCCAGCATTGAGTATAATGTACCTATAAATAAAAATTTCAACTAAAGCATGTATCTATATTCTAGTAATTATTTACATACCTTTTTCCATCAACTTTTATTTTTATTTTATTTTATCTTACCAATAACGGTTTATGGTCCCATTTTAATAAATCCTCGTCTCATTAATAAAAACAAAATAAAATAAACCTGTTTCCTTTTTATTCATGTAATTTAATAAAAATACATCCCGTTTTACAGCAATATTAAAAAGTTCCATAAGCCCTCGCCTTGGATCATCTTTTTTCCATTTTAACCCAATATCTTTTAATAAGGTGCATAATGGCATGCGGCATCCATTAAACAATTATTTTCCTTTCAATTGTTCGAAAAAGAATCCAAAGTTACGTGTTCGTCTACAAACAAATATATAGGTATTTAAAATTAGATGATATAAAATGAATAATCTACACTTACTAGCTTCATACATGTCGTAAATAACATCTCGAATTGTACTTGTATTAGTTACTATTTTTGTACGAAGGCGCTTTTTTAGAGTAGTTAAAGGTAGTGAAGGACCATTGTTCTTGTTCAAAATACTGTATCAACGAAGCTATGAGCTGCTTACATCGACAATTTAATTTTTTTGGCATTTTTAAACCTGCGAGGAAGACAATATGGTTTTTCTTAAAAATACAGTTTTTTATAACTAAAAATAATGACCAAATACCCAAAAATAATAACGAAATGTCAAAAAATAATAACGAAATAACCAAAAATAATAAATAACTCAAAATATCAAAAAATTGCAATTACCAGACACAATCAAAATTCGAGAGACGCTAAAATGGTGGTTCCCACTTTATCGAGAATGAGCCCCACAAGGCTAAACTCGTAGCGTAACAAAAACAAGAAATGATTTAACTTGGAATGAAAGACCGAAAGCCGATAGTAGTATCAGGACGTTGAATTTTTTGGTTTGTGAAGCATTGGCATTAATTAGGTTAAACCATGTGATGATTTCCATAAGCCTTTTGATTAGGGTTTACAAACTTGTTTGAGCAATTTATCCAATAATAATTGGCCCCTTTACCTCTTAAGCCTGCTCATGTACTTCGCCTGTTTATATAATATTAATAAAGGACAGAAGGATGTTAAAAGAAATAAATTGGTTTTCAGTTCAGAATTATGTTCAGTACATGACTGATATTTATTTATAAAATAAAAATTACATAGTACCATTGCATCAGATCTATTAGAAAAAATTCAATATAATTTGAAATATCACAACTAAAATACAAGAAGCCAATCTGACTTTTATGTATGGCAAGCCATCACTAAAAGTTCCCAAAATACAATTTTTATTAAAGATTTAAAAATTTAATAGACTGCCTACAGAAATTAAAAACAAAACAATAAATGTATTCAAAAGTAACCTTAAATAATACTTGATAAATAAAGAGAACGGATATACTTTCTTGTGATAATACTCTTTGAATATGCCCATTTTAAGTATTTCTCTTAATTTTTTGTTTTTACCCCTGGTTTAACCCTTATTTATTATAAATTATTTCTATTTTGAGATCATGTACTTAATTTTAAAATCTAACAGCCATTTTTAACTGCATATAAAAAGGAAGTAAAAGTAGACTAAAAACAATGCATTATTTGTTACTAGACTTCGGCTGGTGCGAAATAAAATAGTTTGTTTAAATTGTTAGTGCAAAAAGCTTTAAAAAAATGCTTGTGCAAATTGTCCAGTGCGTTTGGCTTCTGTGAAGGTAAGTGTTTTAATTTTTGTTTTTAGTTTTAAAGACTAAAAAAATCCATCAGACATAAGCCCAAAAAAGGGTGGGGGGTAGATTTAAAAAATTAGAGTTTAGATCAAAACCTGGCTTGTGGGGTATCAAATGAGAGGTAATTGAGTTTGGAGTTGAATAAAATTTATTTTATTTTTTTAGGCCAGTGGCGCACAAGAGGAGGGATATCAAAAATTAGAGTTTATATCAAAAAATGGCTTATGTGGTATCAAATGAAAGGTAATTGAGTCTGGAGTTGAATAAAATACATTTTTTTTTCAAGTAAGTGACGCATAAGGGGGAGGGATTTCGAAAATTAGAGTTTAAATCAAATCATGGCTTGTGTGGTATCAAATGAAAGGTATTTTAAGTTAAATAAAATACATTTTTTTTACGCCAGTGGCGCACAAGAAGGGATTTTAGAAATTATAATTTAAATCAAATCATGGCTTTTTTTGATATCAGTATTATCTTTTATGTTAATTAATTTGTTCCAGAAACCAAAATGTCCAATGCTAAGAGAAAACCCTCTGGGAGCGAGTTTAAATAACAAGGATTGAACAAGCAAATACAGCTTCAAAAACAGTCAGATACGCTGCAGAACTTCTTGAAAGAAGGTAGTTTCAACGCTTCCTCAACCGACCAACATTTGAACAACGCCCAGCACCTAAATACTGACTTTCCAGATATGGACCCCCCCTTTGGACGCAACCGTCAGCATTACTGAGCTGGGTAAGTCATCTCAAACGAGTTTGGCGAGTAGTGAAGCAGTTCTATGCAGTTGCAAAAATTATGACCCGATAGAGTTTTTTTAATTAAACGTGGTCCAGCTGCACCTTTATATAATTTTGATTTTCCTTTTGATGATCAGCGTAGAAGATTCTCACCAAAACATTACAAGAAAAGGCTCAGAAATGGAGAATAAGTTTTAAAAGAATGGACATGTAAAACGCTTTGTACTGTTTTTCATGTCGACTTTTTGGGGGACCCTTTAGCACATCATGAAAATGCTAAAACTCATATAGATTGTTTGAAATCATGTCTTGAATTGAAGCAAAGATTGAAAATAGGTGAAACAATAGATGCAGTTTCTCAGAGACTCATTGATTCTGAGATAAATCACTGGTCTGAAGTTCTTTTAAGCTTGATATCAGTCGTGGGTGAGAGCTCTCTAGCTTTTCGAGGAACAAGCGATAAACTTTTTAAAGTTAATTCAGTTATTGGCTGAGTTTGATCCAAAAATGGAGGAACACGTTCGCAGAGTCCTCAATAAAGAAGAAATCAAAGCTACATATCTAGGGAAAACTATACAAAATGAATTAATTGAATTATTGCATGACAACATAAAGCACCACATCATTGAGCAAGTTCAAAAGGCCAACTATTATTCCGTAATTCTTGACAGTACTCCCGATACAAGTAAAGTAGAACAGATGACATTTGTGGTAAAATTTGTCTCCATACAGGAATCAGAGTCTGAAGTTCAAGTTAATATCAACGAACATTTCTTGGGTTTTCTACCCATTGAGAGATCAACAGCTAAGGAATTGTCGGAGGTTTTACTAGCAGAGCTAGAGAAAAATAGGCTTAAAGGAGAAAACATGAGCGGTCAAGGGTATGACAATGGTTCCAATATGAGAGGGGAAAACTCGGGAGTACAAACAAGAATCAGAAATATATACTCCAGAGCATTTTGTGTTCCATGCAGCAGCCATTCGCTAAATTTGGTTGTAAACGATATGGCAAAATCCTCGTTTGAATCAGCCAACTTCTTCAATATTGTTCAAAAGTTATATACATTTTTTTCTTTCTCTTCTTTTCGTTGGGCAATATTACTGAAATATATTGACACTTACACCCTAAAACCATTGAGTGATACGCAATGGGAAAGTCGAGTCGACACATTAAAAGCTCTGCGGTTTCAAATTGGTCCAATTTACGATGCTTTGTACAGCATATATGAAGATTCAGAAATCGATAATATGATCAGAGACGAGGCTAGCGGATTATTAAATAATTTGAAGAAGTTCAAATTTATATGCTCTGTTGTGATCTGGTACAAAATTTTGAGTCATATTAACCCCATCAGTAAACTTTTGCAAACTGTAAATTTTAATATGTCACAAGCTATTGGTACGCTTAGCAACTGCAAACTCTTCTTTGAAACCCTGAGATCAGATGAAGCTTTTGAAAGCATCATTTTAGAAACAACCAAGCTTGCTTCAGAGATTGACGTGAAAGCTAATTTCGAAACCAACACACCACGTCATCGTGTCAGAAGCAAAACAAGAACGTTTTTGTATGAGGGCCCGGATGAACCTGTTCAAGACCTCAAACAAAAATATAAAATAGATTTTTTTTCACACTATAGATCAAGCAATAAATACCTTGGGAACCAGATTTAATTTGCTAAATACTTACAGTAATTATTTCAGCTTTTTGTATAATATTTTTGGTCTAAAAGACATGCCCAGAAATGAGCTACTGGCTCATTGCAAAGATTTGGAAATAGTTTTAACTGATGGAAATTCAAGCGATCTTAAAGCCATGGAACTAGCCGATAAAATAAGCATTGTTTCGTCATTATTAACAAAAAAGGAAACCCCTGTTTAAATTCTGAAGTTTATCGCTACACTTAAATTCGCACCAAACCTCAGCATAGCATTAAGAATCCTTCTTATATTGCCAGTCACTGTGGCTTCAGGGGAAAGAAGCTTTTCAAAACTAAAAATAATATAAAATTATCTCAGAACGATGCAGACGCAAAATCGTCTCAATGGATTGGCAATGATAGCTGTAGAACACCAAATTAGTGACAAATTAGACTTGAAATCACTGGTTCGTGAGTTTGCCGAAAGAAAAGTTAGAAAAAGGGCATTTTAATTACTTTGGTTAGTTAGAATTTATTTAAATTATGGTATATTAGTTTAGTTAGCATTACTACATTTTCATTTTTGTTATTTTGCCTTAAGTGCTAAATTGCTTATCTTGTTATCTGATGATTGAGTTTTTAATAAAATGTTTTTTTTTTATTTTTTTTTTTAATGTTTTCTTGACTTTCTGATATGGTCTCATGAGATTTACTTTAAAAAAACAGGGGGGCACAAAACTAAGGTTTTGCCCGGAGCGCCAAAATGTCTAGGGCCGGCCCTGGTCGTTTTTATATTTTATGGAATATATCTGTTATTTATGTTTGGAGAAGAAAATTGTTCAAATAAAAGTTACTTTTTATTTTATTATCTATAATTTCTGTTCCTTACAAAATTTTCCTAAAATGGTCTGTATTCGGGAAATTTAAAAAAATGTAAAAAAATAAAATTTTTAAGAAAATTGTTCTTATAAAAGTAATTAGCATAATTCTCTATAATTCTTGTCTTTTACATATTTTCTCTGAAATGAACCGTATTCGAGATATTTGAGGAAGGTAAATTTCGAATTTTGAAAAAAACTCAAAAACAGATAAAGAAAACAACATTAAATTTTAAACTTAAGCTTTATTCTGGCCTAAAACTTCATTTTAAACCCTAAAATTATACATGTCTAATGATTATTTTATATGATTTATAAAATAATCATTATTTAATAAAATTAAAAGTTTATGAAGATTAAGAATGTTGGGGTCGTAGGAAAAATAGTGTACCTAACTCGTTGGAAAGTGAATACCTTGCACTCGCCACGTTTCCGCAGTCGTCCGTAATATATCACTTTCCACACTTGTTATGTAATATACTATTTCATGATCTGTAAACTTTGGTTAAATAAAAAGAAGTACATAAGTGATTTAGATAGTGCCAGCTAATAATGAATTGTTGAAATATTATCAAAGAGGACGCAGCTGCTTATTGGTTCGGAAATATAGATACCAGAAGCAATAATCGTTCTGGAACATGAGTTAAGGTCTGGAAGGGTTAAGAACACTAAATCGTCCTTGTGTGACACGCCTAGATTCTTAGCGGAGTTAGTGAAGATATCTCGCTAATACAATCGTACGAGCTATACGGCGGGCATATCCCGTGGAATCTCCCTAAGAGATGATATATTCGCGGACTTCTCCAATTATTATCATCCAGTGGGCCCTTCGAGCACGCGATTTTCGAATCGGATGTGCTTCTATGTTGAAACTTATATATAAATGCCACCGCTCCTATATAATTTAGGAGACACCTTTGTCTTTGTTCTTGGCTATAAGCCACTGCACTTACTTTCCGATGATCTACGATCCATTATTTGGATTTAGATGATTTAACACTTACTACTGCAATACGAGGTGCATATAAATATAAATGCTTATCTCAGTGAATTAAACTGCTAACTTTGCTTTATTCTATATTCAACATTAAATAACAAAAGATCATTTTGTAAATTGTAAATTAAATTGGCGCAGTCAGTAGGTTTTTCAATTCGTGCGTAATTGTTCAATATTTTAATTTGTATTAACACGAAAATTTCAAATAAAAGTTATATGGATTTAAAAAATACATATCTTAACAATATTTTTGGATATACTGGGTGTTACGTTCTTGTCTGGCAAATAAAAATGTATATTTTTTAAATAAAACACTCTGTATTTTATTTCAGTTTAAGAATGGTTTGGTAATATTGTATTTAATCCTAGAATATTTTTTTAAATATTACAGGGTTGTCAAGCAATTAATTTTTTTAAAACTTATTTTAACAATTGTAACGACACACCCCAAACTTTGTACTAAAAAACAGTTTGATGATAAACTCTTTATTTTTTAAAAAACAAGTCCTTAATGCCAAAAAAAATTAAAATAACCAAAAAAGGTTGACAACTTTGTGCAAGTAGTTTAGATTCAAAAGGAAAGACTTGTATTTCGTGCAAAACTTTATAATTAATAAATGCAAAGCGCTTTCGGCATTGTGCTATCATCAGTGCTTATCTACAAAAATTGTGGATGTAAACTTACAATTTATAAATATGTGTAAAAATAAAATCTGAGTAAGACTTTTAAGTCAAAATTTAAATATATATATATATATATATATATATATATATATATATATATATATATATATATATATATCTACAAAGTATTACTGAGCCTCCCCCCATGTTAAATTTCAGGTTCACTGAGACTCCGCTGTTACTGGGCTTCCGATATACGGATCCCCAGTGACAACCCATTGAAAATTGTTCCAGATGATGTAGACACCCTAAAACACCCATTAACACAAAAATCTCGAGGACGCCCATTTGAGCCGTTTTTTGATCCTGTATAAAATATTAGTTCAGGCGTTCCCCGCTTGGTGCGCTGCTAATATACATTTCGCTGTGTATAAGATGTTTAATGTTACATGTCAACTGGGCGCCTTAAGCTATTCGCTGCGCGCTTTTGGTTTGGCAACGTTGCAGTTGATTATATATACGTACTAGGAGGCTCGCTGATTTTGTCTTTCGACTCGAGTCATTTTAAAAATTAAAATGTATCAATTTCGATCTTGAACGCGACAAGTACTACAGAGCGCCGTAGAAAATAAAATGCCACAATAAACATTTTTGTTTTAGAAAATATTTAATAATTTTTTGGTTGATATTATTTAAATAATAAGGTTAGCACCTTGATTAGTACGTATATTTAGGCATTATTATAAAAGTAAATAAAAAGAAAATTCCAACTCAAATGTGATATATGACCAAGACGTAAAATAAAATAAGTAAACTTTTTATTTTAATTTAGTTTATTTTCTCATAATTCAATATATCTTGTAATCATCTTGTAATGACGTCAATGACAGTATTTTATAAATAGAACACCCTATATTTTTACCAATTTTACAAGAACAAGTTACGTATTGTATCAGGGATCCTTACTGGGCATTGCCCACTAAAAGGACACCTTAAGTAAACTAAGAGTAGTGGAATATAGGGAGCAGATTCTGTGAAGAGGAAGACAAAACCTCCATTCACATTCTGACAATGTGTAGCACTCCAAAATCCAAGGACACTATACCTAAGAGCATATTAAATAGAAGAGTGATATTTACCTAACTTGAAGCCACTCAAGGAAGATATGATTGGAAGGATCGTTGTAGGCATTGCGACATTTCCTTGCTGCATTAGCGACAAAAGGGGTACAATAAATATTTTAGGTCGTAGTGTTTTAGCACCCCATTCCCAACATAACATACAAATTTTTAAGCTTCCTTTTATTATGCCGATTTCAATTGTATCACCACTTGCTTCAAATTAATACAAAGAATTGTTTAAATTAGGTCGATTTTTATTCTAAGGCTGGCACATTTTTATCACATCCTAAACTGACACACAACATTCCCCTCTCCTCCTTCCCACTACTAACCAATACAATTTAAATAGAAAACGTACTAAGTATTACACATCAACGCAAATGTAATTTAATGAATAATTTTTAGAAATGTGACTGTTTATAGTGTTACTTTTGATTTTAGCGCCCTTTAGCATGATAAAAAAGTGGTACGTATTGTTAAGTGTGACAGCTCATTTGAAAGCTTATTATAATAGTAATTTAATGTGCAGCATAATTTTGTTAATTTGGTTTATTGGGATTTTCATTACATTTATTTATTCTTAACCTTAATGGCAACAATCTATTTAAGTTCATGTTCCTTCGAATTAAGTTTTGTTACGTTGTCCTATAAATCATTAAAATTGACTTTCCACTGAAGTGTCGTATTGTGGATTATTCATTTTCATGCATCCAAAATTAAAATATACCATTTCGAACTTTTCGTGTGGAATATAGAGATTTAAATAAATATAAGTATGCTTACATCCTTGAGACTCATTGCGATATGAGCTGTGCAGCGCACTACCTATTCAATGGCCTGACTCACGGTATGTACGACTTCCACCTCACTCCAACTTAAGTTCGTCCCTAATGGATTTCGCTTATATGGTCCGCGTTTAGATTTTTGAAGATGTATACGGTACGACTAGGCCTCCAGCTGTGTTAATTTTCAGGTTCACATAGCCTCTGCTCTCGATTATACAATGCGGATCTAAAGTCCCTCCACCTCCTATTTATTTTTTGATCCGTCATGAGATATGAATTCATAAAAATCTTTGATTTTAAACGAGAATAATACAGTGCCAAAGGTTAAATATTTGTGGTACACCAGTTGATAGCATTGAACATTTAAAACAAAGAATTCATTATGAGTAAAAAGAAAAAATATTTTAGTTATATTGTTATCATTGGAAAGGGTTTCAAATAATATATCACTTGCCATAACGGCTCCCGTCTGCCATTTTTAATGATTACGTCACCTAATATATTTAAAAAGGTAGTGTACATTCCTTGGTTTAGTTTCCCAAAATTTCAAATAAAAAAAATAGTATATTATGCAACGATCATGTAATGATGGTTATTAATACACGAGCATTAACCGGGATACGAAACGAGCCAAAGGCGAGTTTCGTATGGTTTATGCGAGTGTTTTAATAACCATTACATGAGAGTTGCATACGCTATTTTTTCTACACCCGATAAATAATTAAGACCTATAAATATTATATTTATATTGGTATTGAACACAATAACAGTAATTACTCGTATTTCTATAAAAAATTCTACAAAATTGTAATTAATGGTATTACTTCAGGTATTGGTATTTCCCTAGATTTTTGCGGTAAAATATTTTGTACTGTATTTTCTGCTTTCTCCGATATGTGTGGAGGAGTCTTCTATATCGCTAATATCAGACATTTTAATATTATAATTATCGAAGTTTAGCTACCTACGAAAATTTAATACGTTTTGACAACTAAAATAATTACATAGGAACCTAGGACAAACGTCAAACAGCATGCTTGATTGAAAAATTGTAGGTTTCTATTGATTAAAAATCTGTATCGTAATGAAAAATCTGTATCATAATGGGTATCATTATGAAACGGATTATGGGCATATAAGTGCGTTATTATAATACGGGTGTAGAAAAATATATATTCAGGTTTAAAGATACTAAATGGGGCAGTATACAAGTTTGTAATAGGTACACAAAAATAAATAAATATTTTTTAATGAAACTGTGGTTCTTTGTATATTAAGGTACTATAAGATATGTTCCAAATATACACTATATCTAGCGCTATATCTATAGAGTGTGACTGGGCCTCCAGCCTTGCTAGTTTTCAGGTTTATTGAGACTCCGCTATCCATTATATACGGATTCTACAGCAGAGTCTCAGTTAACCTAAAATGATTCATTTTTACTTTCCTATCTGTATACAGATATAAGGAAAGTAGAGGAATCATGATTTTTTTTGACCTCGAGTTTTCGACGGATTTTTACGTTTTGAGGTCCCCTGAATCCGTTTTGACTATTTTTGCGATGATGTCTGTGTGTGTGTGTGTGTGTGTGTGTGTGTGTGTGTGTGTGTGTGTGTGTGTGCGTGTGTGTGTGTGTTTGTGTGTGTGTGTGTGTGTGTGTGCGGGTGTGTGTGTGTGCGTGTGTGTGTGCGTGTGTGTCTGTGTGTCTGTATAACTCTTGAACCGATACAACGAAAAACACCAAATTTTAAACTTAAGCTTTGTTTTAGCGTCCAATGAGCTGATTAGATTTTGGGCAGAGTCGGAACATCTGGGGGGATACTTTATAGGTGGTCATTTTTATATTTTATGGAATATTTCTGTTATTTACGTTTGGAGAAGAAAATTCTTCAAATAATTATCTATAATTTTTGTTCTATGCAAAATTTTCCTAAAATGGTCCGTATTCGAGAAATTTGACAAAATGTAAAAAAACTAATTTTTTATAAAAATTGTTTGAATAAAAGTTGTTTGTAATATAATTCTCTATAATTTTTATTCTATACATAATTTCTCTAAAATGGACCGTATTCGAGATATTTGAGAAAATGTGTAAATTTCGAATTTTGAAGAAAACTCAAAAACTGATAAAGAAAAAAACATAAAATTTTAAACTTAAGGTTTATTTGGGCCTAACGTGAAATGATTAGATTTTGGACAAAGTCGAATCATCTGGGGGGATACTTTATGGGAGGCCGTTTTTATATTTTATGGAATATATCTGTTATTTATGTTTGGAGGAGAAAATTGTTCAAATAAAAGTTACTTCTAATATTATTATCTATAATTTTTGTTATATGTCAAATTTTCCTGAAATGGTCCGTATTCGAGAAATTTGACAAAATGTGCAAAATTCTGATTTTTATGAAAATTGTTGAACTAAAAGTTGTTTGCGATATCGATCTCTATAATTTTTGTTTATACATGATTTTTCTGAAATGGACCGTAATGGAAAAGTGCTAAATTTAAATTTTTCAGTATTTTCGTTTTCAATGAATATCTATAGATAAATGTTTCGAGGTAGATATATGTGGACAATGTATATATTTGGTTTATCCTCCTCTAAACATTTATAGAAGTGCTGCAATAGGTTGTACAAAATAACCGGAAAAGCCTATAATAACTAGATAGGAAAGTCATGTGTTGGACACATCAGATTTTTAAATATAGGAAATGGGAGAATATAAAAGTGTGTAATCGGTACGCAAAAAAGTGTTGAATATTTGCTACATAGGAGTTTGAATTTTTAGTTTTCTTTTTATGGCTTTTTTTTAGTGCAAATATGACATGTTTATTTACGTGTTTGTTTTTATTTTTTCATGAATTTTTTATAAATAAATATTTTTTAATGGAACTGTGGTTCTTTATATATTAAGGTACTATATACGTCCTAATATATATACCTAAACTATATATCTCGCTATATTTATAAAGTGCGACTGGGCCTCCAGCCGTGTTAATTTTTAGGTTCACTGAGACTCCGCTGTTAATAATATATGGACTCTACAGCAGAGTCTTAGTGAGCCTAAAAATTAACAAGGTGGGCCCAGTCGTACCGTATGGATATATAATGAGAATGTTTACTCATCAGTAAGCTTTAAGGATTTTTTTTTGAATTCGTTTAAAAATTTATATTATGTAGTAAGAAACTATTAACAGATTTCTATAATTTTTTAACCAGTTTTAAATATACAGTGAGTCCACTTAAGTACGCAGTATATTAAAAACTTTTTTATTATTAAATTAACGAGAAAAAGTTATTCTTCATAAAAAGTTCTGCATTGTTTAAAACCTAAAACCATCAAATATTTTATTTTATAAATTATTTTTAGTACCTTCTGGTAATCTATGTAGACGTAAAAGTTTCAATCTATATTTTTGTTCTTGTTCATCAAATTTATCATGTAGATTTTTATTTTCTTTAAAGCGTACTGATATATTATTCATTGATGTGATTTTATAATTTACTTCTTTTAAATGTTCTTCAATTGTTGTTAAAACAATATCGGTCATTGTTTAGCCAGATCTTTTAAAACCTTATATGTAATAATAATATCGGCGAAAAATTTCTGAGAGGTATCTGTAACAACATTATTTAATTTTTTGTCTTTTTGTAAACACCATTATTACATTTATGAAAACAAACATTTTAATTTTAAACTAGTATTGAGCAAAAAAGTCATTATAATATATACACACAAAACTTGAGAAGACTTAAAAAGAATAGAACTATTGCAATTGGTTTGCCGGCAGAAACGACGAATTCGCATACTACTCGCTAAGAAGGTTTATCTTCAACGGGTTATTATTATTTTAAATAAAAACATATGGTCTGAGTAATTAAGTTTTTCTTCCTTTTGCTAAATAAATTATTAAAAAGTGGCAACAGTGCTTGGAGCCTCAGTAAATACATTCTCTCTAGTAAGAGGAGGCGCATTAACATAAACAGTGTCAAAACATATGTCAAATGTATATAGTGGACGTTACGTTGACCTATCCAACTAATGGTAGTTGAATTAGTCTTTACAAATAACGGTGTATATAATGGCGTATATACGGTGGAGTTTTGGTAGGCCATTTATGGAATGGAGTCCCAGTAATGCCACGTAGCTAGATATATATATATATATATATATATATATATATCTAGCTACATGGCATTACTGGGACTCCTTTCCATAAATGGCCTACCAAAACTCCACCGTATATACGCCATTATATACACCGTTATTTGTAAAGACTAATTCAACTACCATTAGTTGGATAGGTCAACGTAACGTCCACTATATACATTTGACATATGTTTTGACACTGTTTATGTTAATGCGCCTCCTCTTACTAGAGATAATGTATTTACTGAGGCTCCAAGCACTGTTGCCACTTTTTAATAATTTATTTAGCAGAAGGAAGAAAAACCTAATTACTCAGACCATATGTTTTTATTTAAAATAATAATAACCCGTTGAAGATAAACCTTCTTAGCGAGTAGTATGCGAATTCGTCGTTTCTGCCGGCAAACCAATTGCAATAGTTCTATTCTTTTTAAGTCTTCTCAAGTTTTGTGTGTATATATTATAATGACTTTTTTGCTCAATACTAGTTTAAAATTAAAATTTTTGTTTTCATAAATGTAATAATGGTGTTTACAAAAAGACAAAAATTAAATAATGTTGTTACAGATACCTCTCAGAAATTTTTTGCCGATATTATTATTACATATAAGGTTTTAAAAGATCTGGCTAAACAATGACCGATATTGTTTTAACAACAATTGAAGAACATTTAAAAGAAGTAAATTATAAAATCACATCAATGAATAATATATCAGTACGCTTTAAAGAAAATAAAAATCTGCATGATACATTTGATGAACAAGAACAAAAATATAGATTGAAACATTTACGTCTACATAGATTACCAGAAGGTACTAAAAATAATTTATAAAATAAAATATCTGATGGTTTTAGGTTTTAAACAATGCAGAACTTTTTATGAAGAATAACTTTTTCTCGTTAATTTAATAATAAAAAAGTTTTTAATATACTGCGTACTTAAGTGGACACTGTATATTTAAAACTGGTTAAAAAATTATAGAAATCTGTTAGTAGTTTCTTACTACATAATATAAATTTTTAAACGAATTCAAAAAAAATCCTTAAAGCTTACTGATGAGTAAACATTCTCATTATATATCCATACGGTACGACTGGGCCCACCTTGTTAATTTTTAGGCTCACTAAGACTCTGCTGTAGAGTCCATAATATATTATTAACAGCGGAGTCTCAGTGAACCTAAAAATTAACACGGCTGGAGGCCCAGTCGCACTTTATAAATATAGCGAGATATATAGTTTAGGTATATATATATTAGGACGTATATAGTACCTTAATATATAAAGAACCACAGTTCCATTAAAAAATATTTATTTATAAAAAATTCATGAAAAAATAAAAACAAACACGTAAATAAACATGTCATATTTGCACTAAAAAAAAGCCATAAAAAGAAAACTAAAAATTCAAACTCCTATGTAGCAAATATTCAACACTTTTTTGCGTACCTATTACACACTTTTATATTCTCCCATTTCCTATATTTAAAAATCTGATGTGTCCAACACATGACTTTCCTATCTAGTTATTATAGGCTTTTCCGGTTATTTTGTACAACCTATTGCAGCACTTCTATAAATGTTTAGAGGATAAACCAAATATATACATTGTCCACATATATCTACCTCGAAACATTTTTCTATAGATATTCATTGAAAACGAAAATACTGAAAAATTTAAATTTAGCACTTTTCCATTACGGTCCATTTCAGAAAAATCATGTATAAACAAAAATTATAGAGATCGATATCGCAAACAACTTTTAGTTCAACAATTTTCATAAAAATCAGAATTTTGCACATTTTGTCAAATTTCTCGAATACGGACCATTTCAGGAAAATTTGACATATAACAAAAATTATAGTTAATAATATTAGAAGTAACTTTTATTTGAACAATTTTCTCCTCCAAACATAAATAACAGATATATTCCATAAAATATAAAGTATCCCCCCAGATGATTCGACTTTGTCCAAAATCTAATCATTTCACGTCAGGCCCAAATAAACCTAAGTTTAAAATTTTATGTTTTTTTCTTTATCAGTTTTTGAGTTTTCTTCAAAATTCGAAATTTACACATTTTCTCAAATATCTCGAATAAGGTCCATTTTAGAGAAATTATGTATAGAATAAAAATTATAGAGAATTATATTACAAACAACTTTTATTTAAACAATTTTTATAAAAAATTATTTTTTTTACATTTTGTCAAATTTCTCGAATACGGACCATTTTAGGAAAATTTTGCATAGAACAAAAATTATAGATAATTATTTGAAGAATTTTCTTCTCCAAACGTAAATAACAGATATATTCCATAAAATATAAAAATGACCACCTATAAAGTATCCCCCCAGATGTTCCGACTCTGCCCAAAATCTAATCAGCTCATTGGACGCTAAAACAAAGCTTAAGTTTAAAATTTGGTGTTTTTCGTTGTATCGGTTCATGAGTTATACAGACACATAGACACACACGCACACCCACACGCACACCCACACCCACACGCACACCCACACCCACACCCACACCCACACGCGCACACGCACACCCACACCCACACCCACACCCACACGCACACACACACGCACACACACACACACACACACACGCACACACACACACACACACACACACACACACACACACACACACACACACACACACACACACATACACGCACACACACACATACACATACACGCATACACATACACGCACACACATACACGCACACACATACACGCATACACGCACACGCACACGCGCACACGCACACACGCACACACACACACATACACAGACATCATCGCAAAAATAGTCAAAACGGATTCAGGGGACCTCAAAACGTAAAAATCCGTCGAAAACTCGAGGTCAAAAAAAATCATGATTCCTCTACTTTCCTTATATCTGTATACAGATAGGAAAGTAAAAATGAATCATTTTAGGTTAACTGAGACTCTGCTGTAGAATCCGTATATAATTGATAGCGGAGTCTCAATAAACCTGAAAACTAGCAAGGCTGGAGGCCCAGTCACACTCTATAGATATAGCGCTAGATATAGTGTATATTAGGAACATATCTTATAGTACCTTAATATACAAAGAACCACAGTTTCATTAAAAAATATTTATTTATTTTTGTGTACCTATTACAAACTTGTATACTGCCCCATTTAGTATCTTTAAACCTGAATATATATTTTTTTTTTATTTGAAATTTTGGGAAACTAAACCAAGGAATGTACACTACCTTTTTAATTATATTAGGTGACGTAATCATTAAAAATGGCAGACGGGAGCCGTTATGGTAAGTGATATATTATTTGAAACCCTTTCCAATGATATCAATATAACTAAAATATTTTTTCTTTTTACTCATAATGAATTTTAAATGTTCAATGCTATCAACTGGTGTACCACAAATATTTAACCTTTGGCACTGTATTATTCTCGTTTAAAATCAAAGATTTTTATGAATTCATATCTCATGACGGATCAAAAAATAAATAGGAGGTGGAGGGACTTTAGATCCGCATTGTATAATCGAGAGCAGAGGCTATGTGAACCTGAAAATTAACACAGCTGGAGGCCTAGTCGTACCATATACATCTTCAAAAATCTAAACGCGGACCATACAAGCGAAATCCATTAGGGACGAACTTAAGTTGGAGTGAGGTGGAAGTCGTACATACCGTGAGTCAGGCCATTGAATAGGTAGTGCGCTGCACAGCTCATATCGCAATGAGTCTCAAGGATGTAAGCATACTTATATTTATTTAAATCTCTATATTCCACACGAAAAGTTCGAAATGGTATATTTTAATTTTGAATGTATGAAAATGAATAATCCACAATACGACACTTCAGTGGAAAGTCAATTTTAATGATTTATAGGACAACGTAACAAAACAATTCGAAGGAACATGAACTTAAATAGATTGTTGCCATTAAGGTTAAGACTAAATAAATGTAATGAAAATCCCAATAAACCAAATTAACAAAATTATGCTGCACATTAAATTACTATTATAATAAGCTTTCAAATGAGCTGTCACACTTAACAATATGTACCACTTTTTTATCGTGCTAAAGGGCGCTAAAATCAAAAGTAACACTATAAACAGTCACATTTCTAAAAATTATTCATTAAATTACATTTGCGTTGATGTGTAATACTTAGTACGTTTTCTATTTAAATTGTATTGGTTAGTAGTGGGAAGGAGGAGAGGGGAATGTTGTGTGTCAGTTTAGGATGTGATAAAAATGTGCCAGCCTTAGAATAAAAATCGACCTAATTTAAACAATTCTTTGTATTAATTTGAAGCAAGTGGTGATACAATTGAAATCAGCATAATAAAAGGAAGCTTAAAAATTTGTATGTTATGTTAGGAATGGGGTGCTAAAACACTACGACCTAAAATATTTATTGTACCCCTTTTGTCGCTAATGCAGCAAGGAAATGTCGCAATGCCTACAACGATCCTTCCAATCATATCTTCCTTGAGTGGCTTCAAGTTAGGTAAATATCACTCTTCTATTTAATATGCTCTTAGGTATAGTGTCCTTGGATTTTGGAGTGCTACACATTGTCAGAATGTGAATGGAGGTTTTGTCTTCCTCTTCACAGAATCTGCTCACTATATTCTACTACTCTTAGTTTACTTAAGGTGTCCTTTTAGTGGGCAATGCCCAGTAAGGATCCCTGATACAATACGTAACTTGTTCTTGTAAAATTGGTAAAAATATAGGGTGTTCTATTTATAAAATACTGTCATTGACGTCATTACAAGATGATTACAAGATATATTGAATTATGAGAAAATAAACTAAATTAAAATAAAAAGTTTACTTATTTTATTTTACGTCATATATCACATTTGAGTTGGAATTTTCTTTTTATTTACTTTTATAATAATGCCTAAATATACGTACTGATCAAGGTGCTAACCTTATTATTCAAATAATATCAACCAAAAAATTATTAAACATTTTCTAAAACAAAAATGTTTATTGTGGCATTTTATTTTCTACGGCGCTCTGTAGTACTTGTCGCGTTCAAGATCGAAAATAGTTCATTTTAATTTTTAGACTGACCCGAGTCGAGAGACAAAACTACCAAGCCTCCTAGTACGTATATATAATCAACTGCAACGTTGCCAAACCAAAAGCCCGCAGCGTATAGCTTAAGGCGCCCAGTTGACATGTAACATTAAACATCTTATACACAGCGAAATGTATATTAGCAGCGCACCAAGCGGCGAACGCCTGAACTAATATTTTATACAGGATCAAAAAACGGCTCAAATGGGCGTCCTCGAGATTTTTGTGTTAATGGGTGTTTTAGGGTGTCTACATCATCTGGAACAATTTTCAAGGGGTTGTCACTGGGGATCCGTATATCGGAAGCCCAGTAACAGCGGAGTCTCAGTGAACCTGAAATTTAACATGGGGGGAGGCTCAGTAATACTTTGTAGATATATATATATATATATAAGGTAATTATGAACAAATTAACAATTAAAAGATAACAAACAGAGTGACATAACGCAGTGTTGAGCATAGTGAGTGTGGAATAAGCCCCTAAAAATCATATCTGATCTCCAGAAGCAAGTTAGCTTGTCTGAAACTAAGGAATTATACCACCTTCACTTTTCGCATTAAGTACAGTTGAAAACAAGTTCACAAATTAGTTAAAAATTTAAAAATAGAGGGTAAATGTGAAAAATGTTTTGAAATTAAAATTTAGAATATAATAGTTAATATGAAAAAGGTTAAACGCAAAAGACCAAGGGAAAAAAAATGAAGGTTTTTTTTCCTTTACATTATAATTGTAAAAAAGTCTACCTAGTTATATGTATAGAATTAGCATAGTAAATATTTTTTATCTCTAGCTTAGTCAGCATTTAAAAAGTTATAAATATATGTTAACTTGTTTATTTTAATAATTCTTCAGATATTCTTCATACTTGATTGTTGTAGTTTGGAATTAAAAAGTTTTTTTTAAAAACGGTTTTTCCTTTAAAAAACCATAATTGGCGCAGTCAGTAGGATTCGCGCGGGCTACGAAAAATACAATTAACGTTCGCATCGTGCTAACAGTGATTTTTCGGTAGACTTTGGCAGTTTTAACGCCTTCAGTGCGAATCGAACTTTCCATCAACTACAATCATTCCATCGAGGAACCTTCAGTAGAGAAGTCGAAGAATTCGGAAAAAGGAACCAGGATCTACAGAGTCCATCGAGGAACTGTAAGTGCCAAAATCCTTTTTTGCCTCTCCTTTTTCATCAAGAAATAGGAAAGATAGTAATATTAAGTTTTTATTTTAAAAGAAAAGAATATTTAAGTTATATTGAATATTAATTTTGAATTTTGAAAAAAGAATTTATATATAAGTTATTTATATTGCATTTATTTTAAAATATTTATATGACAGAATTTGATAAAATTATAGAAAGTTTTAATAAGATTTCTTTAGAAGATAATAAAGATAATAAAACAGAAATGGCTCCACAAGTAGCTAATATTAATTGGAGTTTTTTTAAATCCAAATTAAACAATATTAAACCTTATGACGGGGATAGTAATACATTAAATAAATTTATCAGTAGATGTGATGCACTTTTTCAAAGTTATGCTGATTTGAATAATGATCAATTAAATGCTCATATTTTTGAATGCATCCAAGAAAAACTTATTGATAAAGCCGAATTAAATGTAGGAAACAGAACAGAGTTACAAACCTGGGATGATTTAAAAAATGCTCTTGTTCAATGCTTTTCAGACAGAAGAGATCTGGATTGCCTTGTGCAAGAACTAACTAGAAACTACCCTTATAAAAATGAACATTTATTAGACTTCGGTAGTCGAATACAGTTATTAATGAGTACAGTGATTTAAAGAATCAGTAATGATGTCACATTATCAATAAACGATAAAATTTGTCAAACAAACCACCATAAAAAGACATTTATTGCGGGCTGTCCACCAATTTTAAAAAATAATTTACATTTAAAAAAGCCAGCTACTTTAGAAGACGCTATGGCTTATGTCACAGAATTTGAAAATTTCGAGAAATTATATGGCAATATTGAACATAAACAAATGCCAAAAATTAATGTTAATCATAATAATCAAAATAAAAAACCTAATAATAATTTCTTAAACACGAGACAGCAAACTAATCAAAAGTTTTATCCTTTTACGAATCAAAATAATAATTCTAGATTTTATCCTAATAATAATTATAATTATCATAGTTATCCAAGATTTAATAATCCTAATAATAATCAACAATTTTCAAAACCTATATTTCCACGACAACCAATACATGTTCAACCAATTCCAGAAATAAATAAAAAATATTTCACCAATCGTCAAGTTTTTGGGGAAAATCTAAGACCTCAAAATGTTTTTAAACCCAATCAAATTAATTCAAATCAATTACCCAAACCAGAACCTATGTCAACCACCTCTCGAAACCCATCACTTATGAGAAACGTAAATTATAATCAAAAACAAATTTGGATAAAAGTTTTGATGATACTGTTTATCAAAACTATGTTTTAGAAAATGAATGTGAAATATACGCGGATGAACCGTACGAAAATTATAATAATAATCAACAATATAATTATAAAAATGAACCAGAAACTGAAACCCAATAAGATGAAAATTTTCGGAAAGCCAGCCTTTCAGAAACAATTACATAATAGAAATGAATAATTATAGTATAAATAATCCACTACCATATGTAGAAATTAAAAACCCTCCAATCACACTTCTTATTGACACCGGAAGTTCCAAATCTATAATTAGACCATTCATTATTGAACAATATTTTCCTGACACAATTTATCACGCAAATATAACATTGAAAACATCATTGGGGAGTAAACAGATCCGATTTCAGTCAGATATCCCAGCATTTGCAGAATTTAATTGCCAGTACGTGATTAATTTCATTGTTTATGATTTTCATGACTTTTTTGATGGTGTTATTGGACTTACTGACCTAGTTAACATGAACTTAAAAATAGATTTAATAAACAAGAAATTAATAGGCCCGTATGTTGAAATTCCTTTTAAATATAGACAACCAAATGATATAAATTTTTCGTTCACCGTTAATGGTAAAGAATCTCTTTTAAAAAAATTACCTGTTAGTATACAGGATGGAGACATAATTATTGAAGAAACATATTTTGGAAATATTTATTTACCTCGAATGATAACAACCGCAAAAAACGGATTTGCTTTAATTGAAGCTCAAAATAATACAGATAAAAGTATTTCTATTAAATTAAATAATCCTATTTTAGCTAAACAATTCCAAAATTCTGAACATGAACTATACAAATCTGAATGTTTTAAAAATAAATTTGAAAAAACTAAAAAATCGAAAAGTAAAGAAAGTAAAACAAATATTTCAAAATTAACTAGAACGAGTCATACGAACTCTAAAGAAGAAAATAAAATAACGAAATCCGTAGAAGATATTTGTCAAGAAACAAACCTATTTAATCTTTTTGAATTGGAAACTAATAATAATAATTTGCAAATCGATACTAATTCAAAAAATAATTTAACAAACTATGAATCATCTCAAAATATAATAGATAAGAAACTTTCTAAAATAAATCCATATGAGAAAAAGAAATGTTCATTATTGCATAATGATATTAAAATAAATCGAGCAAATATTTGTAATAAAAAAAATAATAAATTTTCATCATCAAATAGTATTAGAACCAAAATGAAAAATCCTGGAACCTACAAATGTTATCGAAAGAGAATAAAATTTAAAAACTTTAAAAACTCGGATAGGAAAAGAGTAAGATTTAAAAACTGAACATAAATAATTTATTTTTAATAGAAATAAACATAATTTTAATTAATTCATATTTCGGAACGTAGTTTAAACTCTTATAAAAATCAAAATTTACCTGAAACATTTATAACTGCAGTGCAAAATAATTTTAAACATTCTGCATTTAAATTTATACAGTGTACAAAATTCTTGACAGACATTTTAACAACTGATGAACAAAAAACTAAAATTGAATATTACCATATTTATAAATCGGGACATAGAGGCATTAATGAAGTAAATACAGCCTTAAGTTCTAGATATTATTGGCCAAAAATGATGGAAGATATTAAATATTATATAAATAATTGTGAAACTTGTCAGAAAAATAAATATGATAGAAATCCTCCGATAGTAAAATTTAATTTAACGCCTACAGCCACAAAACCATTTGAACATATACATATTGACGTATTTAAAATTTCTAATCAATCATATTTAACTATTATTGATTCATTTTCAAGATATGGTCAGGCATATCCTATGAAAAGTATAACAGGAATAAATGTAGTAGATAATTTATTAAATTTTGTAACCCATCATGGATTACCTCAAAAAATTACAACAGATAGTGGCACTGAATTCAAAAATTATGATTTAGAAGATTTTTGTAAATTACATCATATTGAACTTCATTATACTACTGCTAAAAATAGCAATTCAAATTCACCTGTAGAACGTTTTCATTCAAGTTTAATTGAACATTTTAGATGTCTCAAAGAAGAAAATAATGATCTAACCCCTGATCAATTAATAAAACATGCTATATTAGCCTATAATAATTCCGTACATTCCGTAACAAAATTCACTCCTTATCAAATAATTAAAGGACATATTAATAATGAAGATCCTTTTGATTTAAATGATCACCTTATAATTTCAAATTACGTACAAAATCATAAACAAATTAGTAAAAAATTATATGAAGACATAAAAGATAAAAACGAAACAATTAAACAAAAAGTAATAGAAAATAGAAATGAAAATCGATCAGAACCAATTAATTATGAAGAACCAAGCACTGCATATATAAAAACTAAATTAAGAAATAAAGCTTCTCCAGTTTATAAGAAAACTAAGGTAATTAAAAATAAAGGTATTTTATTAAAAACTAACAAAGGGACTTATCACAAAAGTATAATTAAAAAACCTAAAGGTTCAAAAACTAATTCAAATTTATTGTTGCAGAAACAAGACGAAAATGGGGACAAAAATAATGATAATCTGCCTAGTACTTCTAGTAATAGAACAAATTAATGCACAAGAAGATATACAAATAACTCCACTTGAAAATTTATTATTACCTATAAAATTAGGAACATCAAAAGTAATTTATAGTAAACATACATTTTTACATTATATAGATATAAATTCTATAATTGAACAAGTTCAGCAATTAACTAAAAATTTTGAAATACTTAAAAATCTTATTATTCATGTAGATAATATAACCAATCAAATATCATATCACAGTCTTGCTCAAAATAATTTATTACGAACTGAAATATTAATAAAAACTGTTCAGAAAAAATTAGGAAATATTCATCCTTATATTAGAAATAAAAGAGGCTTAATCAATGGTCTTGGAAAATTCAATAAATGGTTATTTGGAAATTTAGACTCAGATGATGAAGAAAGATATAATAAAGCTATAGATCATTTACAACAAAATCAGAAAAATCTCATTGCAGAAACAAATTTACAAATGTCACTTTATAAAAAATTAATTGATCACTATAATCGGACAATAACAATTTTATTTAAATATCAACAAGCATTTACTGATACTCTTAAAAAACTCCAATATTCAATAGCAAAGAAAATACAAACTTTAGAAACTTTCGTAAACTTTCAAGGAGCACTATCTAAAATTAATTTAGATTGTCAAACTATAATAACTTTACTTGATAATTTAGAAAACGCCATATCATTTTCAAAGTTAAATACATTACATAATTCAATAATTTCTATTGAAGAAATTTTAGATTTATTACAATATTTATCGAAATTATATAAAGAAAATGAAATTCTCAAATTTCAAAATATTCTTTCATATTATCAAATTCTAGGTACACAAGTAACATTTACTAAAACAAAACTAATATTTGCTATTCATATTCCTATTTTAAAACCTGTTTCCTATGAATTTTATCACCTTTACCCTATTATCCAAAATGACAAAATGTTTATCCCCAATTACCCTTATTTGGCACGAAAGAAAACCGAAGTTCAATTTGAAAAAGATGAATGTCCAACAGTAGAAAAAGTATACTATTGTCAAGAAAATTATATTACTAAAGATGATTGCACCCTTCAACTATTAGATGGAAATAATCCAAATAATTGCCAATTTTTAGATGTAAGCATTAAAGAATCAATCAGTCAACAAATCACAAGAGACGAAGTCCTATTTATGCCCTCAAAGCCTGAAAAAATACTTTCAACGTGCGAATCCAATCAATATTTAAAAATTGAAAAACCAGTTTTAATTAAAATTCCAAAAAAGTGTAATATAGAAATTAATGAAGAAAATTACATTAACGACGTCCAAATCCAAGAAGGAACGCCCCTGATTTTACCAAAATTCGAAATAGAAGATATGAAGACACCATTTCAATTTCAAAAAGCTAATATAACTAAAGTCAATTTTGAAAATTTATACGAAATAAGTAAAATTGCTAAAAGTTTAAACCAGTAGAAGAAGTAATAGACAATCCTTATAAAACTAAATCAATATCAATTATCATAATTATAATCTTATGCCATATCATTTATTTAATATGGAAAAGAAGAAAAGAATTACTACAATTGAAGATATGTCCTCATCGAAAAGAAAAAAGAAAATCTACAAATAAAGAAAATGAAGAAATAGAATTAGAAGTAAGAAGAAAAGAAGATAATCCAGAAACTTCGAAGAATCAGTCCCTGATCTTCTCAGCTTAGGAAGGGAGGAGTTATATGTATAGAATTAGCATAGTAAATATTTTTTATCTCTAGCTTAGTCAGCATTTAAAAAGTTATAAATATATGTTAACTTGTTTATTTTAATAATTCTTCAGATATTCTTCATACTTGATTGTTGTAGTTTGGAATTAAAAAGTTTTTTTTTAAAAACGGTTTTTCCTTTAAAAAACCATAATTACCTACTGCCCACAAACAAGCATATCTACCAAGTTCTTAGTCATCCTCGCTCCAAAATTAAATATTTCTTCTGGAGATTCACAACTTGCTAAATCATAATTATTACTCATATTAATATTTTTAAATTTAAATTGATTTATACATTCATTTTTATTTTTAACCGACTTTTTTTCATGTGACAGTGGTGACAAACGACACTTTAAGACGTTGACCTGTCAAATGTCACCTCAGTGTGGAACATATTTCTCCAAGTGTGATTCGAGTAATTGGAGGTGGTTAAAGGAAATCAAACTTTGTTAGAATTGAATTTAAAGAAAATTTTTTTCCGAAATTTAATTTATTTGTTAGTTAAATTTAAATAAATGTTTATTATGAATTGATCTTTTTAACGATCCTTTTAATGTCAAGACAAAACAAAAATATCATTTGCGTGACTCTATGTGCCAACCCGGGCTCTACAGAATTTTTTCAAAGAACCCAAGATAGCACAACTGAACCCGCGGTCTCTAGAGGTGAACCTGATGTTTAGTCTTAAAAATTCCAAATCACTAAACAAGCGTACTCATGGTTGGAGCGAGACAAAATAGAGAACAAAAAATTTATAATCATAAAAATACCAAGGTTCCAAAGGTAGGTTCTGATGGGAGAAATCGAGTTTAGAAAGGGATGGCTCTCAAATGATTATATTGAGGGACTCGGACTTACATCATCATAGAGGGTTAACTGAGTTGTCTATGGAGTGGTATGAAGTTTCTGTTAAGGTTCACTTGAGTGTTGAGACAGAGGATATTGTTGCCTCTTTCAAGGGTAATTTCAACATCTTCATGGAAATCTAATAAGTTGATTTTTTTGTGTTCAAGTTGACTAATAATTTGGAGTTTTTTGTTGGGCTTAAATTATGTTGATTGAACCTCAAGTGATGTCCAAATGTAGATGTGCCGGCTTCTTGATGTGCTCGCCTATCCGGACTCCCAAAGTTCTGCAAGTTCTGCCAATATAACTGGCATCGCAATCGCTGCATTGCAACCTGTACACTCCACTCTTATCTAACAAATTCGTTTTGTCTTTGATGTTGACTAGATGAGAGTCTAATTTATTAATTGATTTAAAAGATACTTTAATGTTATCTACGTTGTTAGCAAAAATTGTTGAGATGCTCTTAGCTAGTTATTTTCCCAGAAGGGGATTGATATGTAAAAATTATTAATATGACTTAAATTAGGTAGGCTAATTTTTGAATTTTGTTAAATTTAATTTTGGTGATTAGAGATTGAATTATGTCCTGGTTATACCCGTTGTTAAATGAAGTTTGTTTAAGTATATTGAATTCTTGAAGATAGTTAGTTTTATTTAGAGGGATTGATAGAAATCTATGAATATAGCAATAAAAAGCAGACATTTTATGTTGGTGAGGGTGATTTGAAGAATAGTGTATCACGTGGTCTGTTTGGGTGGGTTTTCTATATATGCTAAATTCAAATTTGTTACCTTGTCTGTGGACAGAAAGGTCCAAAAAGTTCAAACAACATTCTTTTTCGGCTTCCAGAGTAAATTTTATATTGGGATATATAGTGTTGATTGAATTTAAAATATTAGAAGCCGTGTTGGCATTACCATTTATTAGGCAAAAAATGTCATCCACATATCTGTGGTAGATTAAAATATTTTTATGTTGTGGAATAATGTAGCTAGATTCTAGATGGTTCATGAAGATATCAGCGATTAGAGGAGATTAGAGGAGGCCACATCCCATAGCAAGGCCATTCGGTTGTTCATAGGTGATGTTGTTAAAAGTGAAGAAATTTTGTGATAAGTACAGGTTTAAAAATTGTAAAATGATGGTTGTGTTATTGACAGAAACGTTTGAATTTCTCAAAACCTCCTGAACCAAAGGCATGGACTCAAATTTTGGGACCGAGGTGTACAGATTGCTAACATCGAAAGAAACCATGGTGCAGTTGTCAGGGATGTTGAAGTTTTTGATTTTATTACAAAATTCTAAGCTATTACTTACCGAGTTGGCTGGTTTGAATTGTGTGAGATCATGAATTAAGTTGCAAATAAAAGTGGTGATCTTTAGAAGTCCGCAAAAGCCAAGGCATGATTGGATTGGATGGTACCATGCAATTTGAAGCTTGAAATTCTGCTAAAAAATCTTTGTTTAACTTAAGTAAGGCATTAGTTCTTCTCATGAAAGTGTTAAAAGGGTTATTAGCCAAGGTATTAAAGTTATTTTTTGTCAAAAAGGTATTTACTTTATTTAAGTAGTCAACTTGATTGAGAATTACTAAACAGTTGCCTTTATCAGCATTCGATATGTTTAATTTGTTGTTGGCTTATCTTAGTTTTGATGTTTTTAAAAGTTTTTGTTGGTGATGGAGTTGCAAGTTTTGATGTTTGTTTAGCTGTTTTTAGTAGGCACAAAGTTTATGAAAAATATCCTTTCTGAATAAATGTTTATTAAAGATTTAAGGTAAGTAATCAATGATGGAATCCAGCTCGATAGACAACCCCAGCAAACCTTCAGTTTTTTTTCCTTTGGCCTTTTGCGTTTAACCTTTTTCATATTAACCATTGTATTCTAAATTTAAATTTCAATACAATTTTCACAGTCACCCTCATTTGTAAATCTTTTTAAATTTTTAACTTGTTATCAACTAACTGTACTCAATGCGAATAGTGAAGGTGGTATAATTCCTTAGTTCCACACAAGCTAACTTGCTTCTGGAGATCAGATATGATTTTTAGGGGCTTATTCCACACCCAATATTCCCAACACTGGGTTATGTCACTCTGTTATCTTTTAATTGTTAATTTGTTCAAAATTACCTTATATATATATATATATTTTTAACTTTTGACTTAAAAGTCTTACTCAGATTTTATTTTTACACATATTTATAAATTGTAAGTTTACATCCACAATTTTTGTAGATAAGCATTGATGATGGCACAATGCCGAAAGCGCTTAGCATTTATTAATTAAAAAGTTTTGCACGAAATACGAGTCTTTCCTTAAAAAAAAAATTATTTACCAATAATAAAAAATAACTACTGAAGAAGGCACTGATCAGTGCTGAAAGCTTAAGCCACACATACACGAGTTTAATTTCCCACTAGCACCTAAAAATCCATACCGCTATTCAATATACATTATGTTGATTCGATTGTCAAAATTGTATTGTTCTACTTGTAATAAATAGAGATCACTATAAGTACCCTAAAGTTCCCATCTTGTTGGAAATATTCAAATAAAATTTTAGTGCCCCTTGTATGATATATTTTATTTAGTTTGAAAGTTGTAAAATGTCATATATAAAAAAGATTAGTTGTCAATAAAATATCTTTATTGGAAGACGTTATATATTTTATTGTTAAGGTTTAAATAGAATCCTTTCAATTATCTGAAATCTGTAAGATTCCAGCAGTCCAAACAGGTCAAATTTACCACATTTGGCGACCGTGACCAGGAAACGATCTGTTGAACTTCGAGGATGGAAAGGATTAAGAAAGCCCGTATGGGCCAACGACGTGCATTTACAAAGTTGTATAATAATCTTCATGAGTTATTGTTCCAATCTAAACCAGATATGATACAATTAGAAGTAAATATAAGAAATTTTGATCAAAGATTTAACTCCATTAAAGAATTAGATCAACAAATGTATGATCATTTACTAAACATCAGTTCAAACGAAGATGATATTGTTACGGAGCTTGAAACATCGGAAGAATATCTTACTAAGTATAATTTTATTAAAGTTTCTTACGAAGCAATGTTGAATAAGAGAATATCTGATAAAGCTAATGTTAAGAGTATCAGTGGAGATACCGTTCGTGGTCAAAATAAGTTAAACTTGCCGAAGATCGAATTTAAAAAATTCGGTGGAGACGTAAAAGACTGGTTGTCGTTTTGGAGCCAATTTCGTCGCATACATGAAGATCAAGAAATTGATGAAGAGGACAAGTTTTAATACCTAATTCAAGCTACAGCCCCTAAAACCAGAGCAAGACAAATAATAGATAGCTTTCCTCCTACTAGTAATAACTATTCCAAAGCTATCGATAGCCTCACATCTCGTTTTGGTAGACCAGATCTCTTAATAGAAGTCTATGTTAGAGAACTACTTTCCCTTATACTTAATAATTTAAATAAGGAGGTAAAACTTGCAGATCTTTATGATAAAATGGAAACACAGTTAAGAGCACTTGATACATTAGGCGTTACTTCGGATACATGTGCAGCTATGTTGTTTCCGTTGGTAGAGTCTTGTTTACCAAAGGAATTTTTGAGAGCTTGGCAAAGAAGTAGTTTATACAACTGCGATTCTTCATTAAAAGATCGACTAAATAATATTATGGAGTTTTTAAGACGAGAAGTCGAGAGCGAAGAAAGAATATTGATGGCCGCTTCTGGTTTTTATATTAAAGGCGGAAATAATAAATTGAAGAAGAGAGATATGTTTTGTCAAGAAGAAAGTGTACCTACTGCGTCAGGACTAATAAATCATAAAAGTTCACGCAAATGAATTTTTTGTAACGGTTTTCATTCAAATGCAGACTGTACGAATGCCAAAAAGTTTTCATATGAAGAAAAAACGAGAATTTTAAAAGATAAAAGGTGCTGTTTCATATGTCTAAAATTTGGACATGTATCTAGAAATTGTCACGTAAGAATCCACTGTAATATCTGTAATAAACGCCACGTGAATCTTATGTGTCCTGAGAATGATAAGAAAGAAAATAACGTACATGAAAATAAAAAGCAAATTGATCTTCCACCAAGTGAAACTCTATCAAATAGCACACATTGTGAAGTATTCCTGCTGACTCTAAAAGTAAAAATTATGGATCCTAATAATTGTTATCAATACGCACGAGCTATAATAGACACGGGGTCCCAAAGAAGCTATATTAGCAAATCTTTAGCGTCTACAATGCAATGTGTTCCTCTAGGTGAAGACGTTATAATGCACGCTTTATTTGGTGGTGTATATTCAGAGAACATTAAACATATAAGATATAGGATTTGGCTGAACAGTGTAAATGATAGTTATTCATGTAATTTTGAAGTTCTTGATCAAGAAGTTATATGTAATAGTATCAATCATGTAAAAGAAGGACCTTGGATAAAAGAACTCGAAAGTTTAGGCATTGAAATTAGTGACAGAAATCCTGAACCTGTAAATATATTAATAGGAGCTGACATTGCTGGAAAATTAATAACTGGCAAACAGTATGAACTAGACTGTGGTTTAGTAGCTGTAGAGACTTTACTAGGGTGGACATTAATGGGAAAAGTTTTTGGTGGTTCCTTATCAAATAACATGATAGTTACTTCATTGTTTTCAGCGTATAAAGAAATTTCTGATCTGTGGAGCTTGGAAACCTTGGGTATAAAAGATCCGGCTAAAAAGAAAACAAGAGAACAAGTAGAAATAGCAGTTAAAAAACATTTTCTTGAAACTGTTTCTATAAATTTAGAAGGAAGGTATGAAGTAAATATGCCATGGTTGCAAGGACATCCCCCGTTACCCACTTATGAACATATAGCTAGAAAAAGATTAGAAACTGTTACCGAAAAATTGAAGCGTGAAGGATATTTTGATGATTACAGCCAAGTCTTTAGAGAATGGCTACAAGAAAATATTATTGAGGAAGTACCACTCAACGACTTAGCAGAAACCAAAGGACACTACCTACCTCACAGACATGTAGTTAAATTAATTAGTAAGACTACAAAGATTCGTCCCGTTTTTGATGCCTCAGTCCACCAGAAAAATCAACCTTCATTAAACCAATGTTTAGATAAAGGATTAAATTTAATAGAGTTGATACCTTTAATTATGATAAGATTTAGATTACAAAGATATGGAGTTGTATCAGATATAAGAAGAGCTTTTCTGCAGATAAGTTTGTCGCACTATGATAGAGACTTTTTGCGATTTTTTTGGTATGGTGAGAATAACGAAATTAAAGTTTACAGACATGCTAGAGTCGTCTTTGGAGCAACTTGCAGTCCATTTCTGTTATGTGCCGTGATTGACTATCATTTGAAAAAAAAAGATGAATGAGAGTATAGATCATTCATCTTTGTTTACTCCGTGGATAATTTCAAAACTTGCCAAAAGTTTCTATGTTGACAACTGCGTGACAAGTGTTGATAGTATTGAAGATTTGCACCAATTTATAAAAGAATCAACTGATATGATGTCTGAAGGAATATTTGATTTAAGATGTTGGGAGCATACGAGGGTTGATCAAGATGAAGACGATATCGAAAATGTTATTCCAGTTTTAGGATTAAATTGGGATAAAAGAGAAGATGCCCTGCTAATTAACAATGATTGTTTTAAGGATAACATATCAAATAAAGTGACGAATCGTAAAATTTTATCTTATGCTCAAAACATTTTTGATCCTATTGGATTTTCTTGTCCAGTTTCTTTGTGTCCGAAAATGTTATTACAAAAAATTTGGAAGATGAAGATAGAATGGGATGTTGAAATTCAGGACGATATCAAAACAGAATTTTTGCGATGGTTGAATGAATTGTCTTGTTTGAAAAGGTTAACAATTCCACGATGGCTAAATATATCTCCATATTCTGAAAATTTGAGTTTACATGTTTTCTGTGATGCATGTCAAAATGCTTATGCTTGTGTAATATTTTTAAGATCCGTAACTGACAGCACAGTTTATGTGCATTTACTTCAAGCAAAAGCGAGGGTATCACCAATTAAAAGGGTTACAATTCCCCGTTTAGAGTTGATGGCCGCAACAATTGGAGCTAGGCTATCACAAGCTGTAAAAGAGAATTTTGATAAAAATATATTAATATATTGGTGGACAGATTCTACTACCGTTTTATCATGAATAAAGAGGGAGGAAATATGGAAACCATTCGTGTGGAATCGAGGAGAAGAAATTCGAAAATTGACTCATAAACATTTTTGGTACTATGTTCCGGGAGAATTGAATCCAGCAGATCTACCTTCCCGCGGGTGTAGTCCTAAAGCTTTATTAAAATCTAATTGGTGGCTTGGACCAGCTTGGCTATATAAAAGTGAAGAAAGCTGGCCATCTCAGCAGTTTTTATGCAATGAAGATCTAGTTTATACAGAGAAGAGGAGTGAGATAATTTCTTTGTTTAATGATACATTAGCCGATGACTGGTATTATAGATACTTTTCAAAATTTGAGAAAATTGTTAGATTAATAGCCTGGATTAATAGATTTATTTTTAATTGTCGAAATAGGAAAAATAAAAGAATAGGAAGTTTGGACGTTGAAGAAGTTTTAGCTGCAGAAACTAAATTATTTCAACTTATACAAAGAGAATGTTTTGGAAATATTAAACATGAAAAATTATCAACGTTATGCCCTTTTACAGATGACCAGGGAATAATTAGATTACGGACTAAAATATCAGAAAGAAGCGATAATGAAGAATTTCGCTTTCCTATTGTTTTACCGTCACAACACCTTGTAGTAAAGAGGCTGATTTATGATCAACATGTTAAATTCTCTCATGTTGGTATACAAGGTTTGCTGAGTATTTTACGAGAGAAATTTTGGATAGTCACCGGTAGACGAGCAGTCAAATCCATCATCAATAAGTGTGTAGTTTGTCGAAGATTCGAAACTAAAAGGTTGAATCTCCCGTGGCATTACCAAAAGATCGAGTTGATAATGCTTCAACATTTGAAATAACCGGTGTTGATTTTGCTGGACCACTGTTTTTAAAGAATTTGGAAAAAGTTTGGATCTGCATATTTACGTGCGGAATATACAGAGCCATCCACCTGGAACTTGTTACATCACTTTCAACGGAAGTATTTTTACAAGCATTACGAAGATTCATTGATCGACGAGGACGACCCAGAATTATCTATAGTGATAATGGAACTAACTTCGTCGGAGCAGAAAATATGTTTGAAAAATTGGACTGGAAAGTGATTTCTGAATACAGTACGATTCAGAGAATTAGATGGAAATTCAACCCTGTAACAGCAGCTTGGTGGGGAGGATGGTGGGAGAGGCTTGTCAGATTAGTAAAACAGTTACTACGGAAAACTTTAGGAAAATCGTCTCTCAATTTTGAAGAATTGTCTACTGTAATATGTGATTGCGAGTCTATTATTAATTCTCGACCCCTGACATACCTCTCAGAATCCGGTGACGATTTAATGGCTTTAACACCCAATATGTTTTTGCAAGACTTAAACAAAACAACTAACGTTACTGATATTGACAAAGTAGATTCCTCTCATTTTACGAAACATATTAGATATAGACAGAAATTACGAGATGCTCTAAAAGAAAGATTTCGTAATGAATATTTGGGACAACTCATTTTATATTCAAAAACAAAAATACATAAAGTCAAGAAAGGAGACTTGGTATTTATTGGACATGACAATATGAAACGTATAGACTGGCCCTTGGCGATCGTAAAGGAAGAAATACATGGAAAAGATGGAGAAATACGATTATTACGACTAAAGACAAAATCAGGCCACATATTGCGACCACTCCAAAGAGTATTTCCTTTAGAGGTCGAAATCAAAGACAGATCATTAATGGGGAACTCAAATATTAGTGAAAGGCAGACTTCCATTTCATCTAAAGAAGCTACAAAAATATCTGATTCCAAAACCGAGGTGACCCGAAGTGGAAGAACAGTTAAACATCCCCAAAGATATGGTTTGAGTCAGTGATGTGATTTCAAAAAGGGGGAGAATGTTGGAAATATTCAAATAAAATTTTAGTGCCCCTTGTATGATATATTTTTTTTAGTTTGAAAGTTGTAAAATGTCATATAAAAAAGATTAGTTGTCAATAAAATATCTTTATTGGAAGACGTTATATATTTTATTGTTAAGGTTTAAATAGAATCCTTTCAATTATCTGAAATCTGTAAGATTCCAGCAGTCCAAACAGGTCAAATTTACCACACATCTTTTATTGTAGATGGAGTTCATTAATTTTAATTTGGTATCTATGAATGTTTTTGGTACTTTTTATTTTGATATAAATCAGCTTTAGTTTTCGTGTTGAATGTTGTTTGTCTTATTTGTTTAATGTAATTTTTTAAATTTCAAAGTAATGACCGTTTCAACATATTGAGACATAATAATCCTCTTACTTTTTATAGTTACCTTTATAGCTAATCCGTATTGGATATGTTATAGTAAGTCAAAATATTATTACCTTCTTTTACCCATAGTTAGTTGTTTTTTAAGTCAATTTTAAATTTCCATAATTATCAATTTATGTTAATATTAAATAAAGCAATAAAGGACCTTTTCCTATCTCCTTTTTCAATCCTTACAATACACAATTCACATATGGTTAGCTTCGCCTTTAAATCTTAATTATATATTTCATTTACTAATAGTCTACAAACTTCAATAATTTATTTAAAACAATTAGCAAGTTATTCATGAAATTTAATATTCCATACCATTATTACTATTCTTCTTCAAAAACAAGTTTTAGAATAAATAAAACGGTCAGAGAATTTATGTATGAATAATTACATTTAGTTAAACTTTGCAGTTCTAACATATGCAGACTCGACTCTAAATTACCCACCCAGTAATTCCCTTAACTCTTAGTACAATTACAATAATTCATTATAACTTAAATATAGCGTAGAGATAACCTCAATCAAACAGCAGCGGTGGTCTCTCCTTCCAGGCTATTATTATAATCCTGCTCTCTACCCTAATATGTGTACGTGATTTATACATAATATTCGGCTCTTCTACGTTCGTTTGTTAAACGCGTATATACTACAGCTTAGCAAGGATAACGACTATCAATTCGAAACCCTTCTACGTTCTTGCAACATTGTCTGAAATCGGTTTATCCTTTGAGTACATAGAGAATGTTGCGTTTGTGGCTTATATTTTGATCTGTTAGTGTGAGTGCTTTATTTTTTAAATAATTTCCTTTCCAGGAAGAGACTTACCACTAGAGAGTGGTATAGAGACAAAAGTTCCACATGCTAATTTCACTAGGTATAAATGAGCGGCGTGGAGACAACAAATTCAGTACCAGAACGAGAAAGTTTTGTTATGTCGTTGTTGACATTATTTTCCACAAATGTTAAAAATAAACCATTTTTAATCGTAAGATAAACTACGTACGTTGATGCACTCGCGGAACATGTTAACATTATAAAAATATAATCTTTAACAAGCTGTTACTAGTAGAGATAGTTATGGACCAAACTAACACTACAAAGGCAAAATACACATTTTTTCACGTAAGCAGAATTCTACATTTTAAAGTTCTCAGTAAACAAGAGAATCTAAATCATTTTCTATCTAAAGTTGTATGTTGGACCTGTCAAACGACATCAAGCCAGATAAAGTAGTAAAGTACATCATTGGCCAGACCAGTCGAAAGGGAAAAATATTAGTGATTTTAATAAATTGAAATAAGATTATATTTAAATTTCATAACATACAGGGTGTTTATTAAGTACTTTTACAAACTTTAAATGGTGAATCTTTGACTTATTTTAAGGCAAAACGTTCATATGAACACATGGTAAAGTTTTCAGAATATTACGGATATTTTTACGAAATTTGGTACACGTCTCCTACGCATTATGATGCATTTTTTATTGTACAAATAATTTTATTATTTCTACCAGTGGCGCCCGTACGGGTTTCGTATTAAATATTTTTGCCGAAAAAAATAGTACGCCACTGCTTCATCTTAAAATAACAAATATTTTTGCAATCCCCATTTAGTTTTGAGCAAATTTGGTCTTATGAGTTTTTTTCTCCGACGCATAGTTTTCGTCCGACGCATAGTATTCTGCATGGAACAAGTGAAAAATGTGTCTTTTATTGATCAATATTGTTATGTGATAAACTTAGATTATTTACAGACTAAGACTAAACTACTTTTACAAATAAGTTAATAACATTTACAACAATTGCTGAAAATACCCGCCGCCTACTGCAACGCATGCGTCAATTTGCCTTAACATTGATTGACGTACTCTTTCGAATATACCTGGTGTCTGATTAATAATGGCACACGATTCAAATATCCTGTTTCTTAGATCTTGCTCATTTTGAACGGATGTTTTGTAAACTAGTCTTTAAGTGACCCCACAGAAAAAAAACCAGATGATTTAAATCTGGTGATCTGGGAGGTCAGGCTTGCGGTCCCGCTCTTCCTATCCAACAATCGTTGGATTATTCTCGTTCAGAAATTGACGTGCAGCCAAACAAAAGTGTGCCGGTGCGCCATCGTGCATGAACCACATCCTGTTTCTGGTAGCCAAATCAATTTCTTCTAAATGTTCAGGAAGCTCGTGATCCAAAAATCTTCTGTACTCTTCGCCATTTAGCCTTTGTGGAAGAATGCAAGGTCCAATAAGGTGATCCCCGATAATTCCGACCAAAATATTTAGAGAAAAACGAACTTGGAAATTATTTTCTATGATAGCATTGGGATTATCCTGATCCTGATTATCCCAATCATGAGTTACATCCTAATATCAATCTGATTGTGACATCAGATAATGACTATTTATTTTAAGCTACATCTCGACTAAGACATCGAAATTATTTTTTATATATATTTATGAGATCCATAGTAAGTGTACATCCTTAACTGCTTCATCGGATAATCATGAGTTACATCTTCTTTTTAATCTGATTGTGACATCAGCTTCTCATTACGTATATTGAGCTACATCCCGATTACTACATGGGATAGAATTTAAATTTCGTCTTGGCTTAGTAGCTATTCTATACCGTTTATAAAGAGGCATAGACAGACGATTATACCTACACAATCTAAATGGCCGGTTTTTGAGCTTAATATTATAGAAAATGTGTTGTAAACGTTTAAAGATGGGTGCTGTCCAGAAAGCAGAGCCATGTGAGGCCCAATTCTTTTTCAAAAGGTTTTTTTAGACGGGTCGAGCCGTGTTTTCTTAAATTAAAAATGTTTCATTAGAACAAAACATTTCAACATAGAAGTTCATAAAGTAATATCGGCCATGTTGTTTGCTGGCAAAGGTGGACTTAAGGGATGCCCATCATTTAGTACTAATTAATCTCACAAAAAATAAATAAATATTCAAATATAAGAACTCTTTGTACGAGTACAAATTGTCTGTTTTTTGGGTAAGTGTTGCCCCATTTGTATTTACAAAACTGACGAAGCCACTAATTTATTTCCTATGAAGGAGAGCTTTTTTATATGACGTATACATAGATGTTTTTTGTTAATAGGCAATTCATATGAGACACTATGTATTAAGTTTTTTCAGAAACTATTGGATTTCTAGAAAAATTAGCTTTTTATACTTGTTTTCTTATATAAAATTATAAAAATTATAAAATAATTTTCAGTACAAGAAAGATGGACCGACCATTAGAGAATTTTATAAATTGTAGGGGAAACTAGTTTTCTGCCTATATTCAGCAATACAATGCTCTTTACTTTATACAAAGATCGTAGAGTGAGAAAAATTCTTAACTCGTAAAAAGCAAAAGGGGATAACAATTTAGTAATGAAAATATCTAAAGAGTTATCAAATGTTTTGTTATGCTGGATTAATAAATTACGTGATAGTAGATATCATAGTCGTGTAGATTTCTTTGATATTGAAATTTTTACAGACGCTTTCAAGAAGGGTATCATATAAATTTTCTACAGCTTTTATCAGTTTTGTTCGACAAACGAAAAACGAAAAACCATTAATTAATATACTGTACCGAGAAGATAACATTGTGGCTACTATCATTATAATGTGTTAAAAGAATGGGAAGTGTATTATACACTATTATATTAATATCCCAAGTTAAATACTCTTGCTCATACAATTTGGCGATGATGTGAACCGTTGCCTCTTTATATTTTTCCAAATTTAATGATCGAGCTGATAAAGCTTTCCGTTATTCAAAATAGTAGACGGAATGGTGAATAGCAGTTTTCCGTTTTTTAAAAAAGAATAACCGTTCCGTTATCCCGGAAAAAACTTATTTGCAAGTATAATAAATGCTAAATGTAAAAGATTTATATCTTGGCTGGGAAACCCAAACACAGTAGCCAGTAATGCATTTTTAACTGGTTAAAATCTTTAATTTTGTACATTTCCGCCTTTTAATATAATTTTATAAGTACTACTACAACAGTAAACAAAAAGGTGAAAGTCGTGGTGGTGGTACCATTATGGGACTCTCAGCCTTGGTATCCGTTATTTTTATTTTTATTGCTATGAGTAGATAAGACATTGATATTCACTCCTAATAATGACTTACTTTCTTTTGATAGGATAACCCATCCTTTCTCAGGAATAATTTCCCTGATGGCTGGGATATTATTCAGTAAACTCTCGTGGATATCGGATACTATGCCTAAAAAATATAACTCCCAATTAAAATTGTAGTTGGAAGTCTATGTTTGAATATTTAACAAGACAATTTTATAGTGATTCATCATATAATTCACTAAATGTTACAGATTAGATATAGCGCAAATAGCTGAACCTGAAATGGCACAATTTTTCAGGTAAAAAGATTTTTTTTTTTAGTTTTTTAGGTTTAAGAACAGATGTGCTTAAATAAGAAAACACGTGGGACATAAATGTAGTGTCAAAACATTACCAATAAATTAACAGTATTACTGGTCTTATATATTGGTTAGCACATTCAAATTTTATAGCCATAGAGATACAGAATTGTCAGAAAAGAACAAGAATTTCAGAAAAACGTAACGAAAAAAGTAAAGATAACAGCTAACAATAAAGTTTATCTCATGTTAAACCTTTTGTTTTCTTTTATATAAACCCAGGTATTTGCATAGCAACAACCTTGTTAGAGTATATAGAAAAAATTAAAGACTTAAGGGGTAATTGTAGTAGCCTCTGTACATTAAAATTAGGAAGCCGCATCATGCTGCCTCTACGCAGGCCATCAGCTTATGAATGAACTTCATTTTGAGTAATTGCTATGGAGCAATTTTTTCCTCTTAGAGCACATGACATATCTCTATTTTTTAAGTGTTCTTGAAAGTGGGTCAATTATGACAATATAAATTTTAAACTTGTAATCAGTTAAATATAAATAAAATGTTTTATCGTAATTTTTGTTGCAACATGCTTTAAACAGCGACATTAGATCTTATTTACGAGACGAGGCAAAAATATAATTATAAGATCAAACGAACTTACCTGAAGTGAAGTTCGATCTTAATTATATGATGCCTCGTCGAAGTAAATAAGTCCCAGACCCACCCAATATTTCTAAAGTCCCCTTAAGTTGCAACAAGTATGCTATGAAATGACTAAAGCAAAGTGTTGAGATGAGGGGATTGGTGGAGAAGGGAATATATCAAATAGTTCCAGCTTTCAACTATGTGGTCGAATCGAAGCATATACAGGGGGCGACATATATCTTATTTACTTCGACGAGGCATCATATAATTAAGATCGAACTTCACTTCAGGTAAGTTCGTTTGATCTTATAATTAAAGAACAAAACAACGGCTAAAAGCAATGGTGAATAATTTAAATTGACTTTAATTTCCTTTCAGTAATGTGTTAATATAATAAATCCTTTATTCTGCTCATATACTATGTTGTTTTTAAAATTCATGAAAAGTAAGCAAAAAACAACACTTCGACTTTTAACGATATGTGAAAAAACTTCTCCGTTAAAGCATTTAGCTAAGATTTTAAAATTTGCATACATTCAGCTGGGTAGACGCTATGTTAAATTAGTCTGAAATCTCAATATTATAAATATAACTCTATTAAACCATAAAATAAATAATCTTCCACATAAAGGCTTTTAGTAAAACGTTAATGTTTTTGTGAATATTCTTGTGTCCACTAATGGTCGAGCGGTTACTAATTTAATACCGTTCGGGAGTTTACTTATCTACATGACAGCTTTTCAGAATTCCTTTCGGATTGAATTAATGAATAAATTTAAGTAAGGACCAAAGATTTTTATTGGTAGTTCTTTGTTCTTTTATGATGTTTTATTAACAAATAATTAATTAATTTACAGTAAGTCCCGCCCAACTGTCAAAGCAGCTTTATAATTTTTAACTTACAAAAAACAAATAAGTTCGTATTCGCTAATTGACCTCCGTCATTATTTAAACGGATTTCTTTAAAATAGTCCTCTAATAATAATTATTTTTATATATAATATATTTTTGTACAAACTTTGTAAAGGAGTTAAAATTCGTTTTCCTGATATATCCGATGCAATTCTTTTAAATCGACTATTTTGTTTTTTTCATTTTTATTTTTTCTTAAAACTTTTGTTCCGTATTGGGGACATTGTATTAGGTACAAAAATACAATTTTTTATAGAATATTTTTTTGCGACTCCTTTATAGTGGGTCTTCAAAAATACCGAAAACCTACGTGACCACATCGTCATGACAGCGATTGGTGAAAATAAAAGTAAAAATCCCTAGATGTGAGCCAGTGCCGTAGGTATTTTATTACAAAATAGATCTTCTTTTTTTATGGTCTGCAACTACGAAAACAAAATTCAGTTAGTAATTGTTAGAATTACAACACAAAATCATAATAATAATTAGAGGTGCTTTACATTATTATATTTTAATGTTAGAATTCGATATTTTAATTAGATTTAGTCAAATGCAATAATCTAATATTTAAAATTATGATATAATTAACATAACCTTAAAAACTGAGCTATTTATATCTAGTTTGTACTTAACGTAAAAAATATTAAACTGAATAAAGTTCGTACTAGTTATTGCCACTATTGCAAAAAAAAAAACAAATTTAAAACATACTGGAATTGTACCTGGGCATTGGGAAGCAATAAACAAATAGTTTTTTTAAGTTTGTTCCTATTTATTTGTTACAGGGTTTAAACTATTTACAAAATACATTGTTACTTATATGTATACAAAACATTTTTAATATTATTAATGTAACAAGCACATATTTGTTTTACCTTACAGCTCTCACTTTAAATTATAAAGGCATACCTATTAACAACTATTTTATTTAAAAGGATATTGAGTAGTAATCGGTGGTGCACAAACCTTATTAATTCACAAAATTTAGGTAAAATGATTATTGCAGTACCTAAACTTTATAGGGGATGCATTATCAGAAATGTTTTCAATACTTTATGGCTAGTTCGTAGCGACAAATTGAAAAAAAATATGTTTTGAATTTCACTCGTCAGTCAGTCTTTAAAACACCGTTCATACTTGTTTGAGGTGCTGTTTTTTTTTTACTAATTTATTGGGAATTTGCCCCATGTTAATTTGCACATTTTCAACAGCTTTTGTTATTATGTGTGCCTTTTAGAGCTTTTTCCTTTTTTATAATTTTGAACAAGTATTTGTTTATGACGACAAAAAAGAATCACATTCCATTTATTCACCTGGAAAACGTTCCTTAAATTTTCGAATACAATTACGAATATAAAATAATTTTGTTCCTGTGTAACATTACCTAAAATAAATTATATAGGATAGTCAATAACTTTTACGAGTTACAGTATGTAAATTTGTAGTTACCAACAAAAAAGAATTAAGCCACCAATAATCTCTAAAAATAACTAATTACTTTATTAATATTAAATGAAAAATGGAATAAAGGTGTTTATAAAATGTAAATAAATATATAAATATTGTCAGTCCCCAAATAAACGCCAGTGACATTTATGACTGGACTGACAGTTCAGTTTAGTTCCTTTTATGTCAAATCAGGCCCTTACGATGGGTTTCTGATGGTTATAAGATCACGTGGGTTTCGAGTATTGTTGAAGACTTGGTATTAGATTTAATATAATGAATATTAAATTATGATTTTCAAAGGGGTAAAGAACCTACAGAAAAAACAAAGATTGTTAGGAAGACATTCTGAATTTAATGTGTACAAAAAACAAAACGTGTGTCCATATTTGGCTAATTTCCCCTACTTGGAACGTTTGAAAAATGCAAGGGTTATTATTTTTATTATTAATATATTATTATTATTATTAATATTATTTACTTATTATTATATTGACCATTAAAACGATATATAGTACTTATTTCGTGTTAGGCATACGACTACATTACAAGTAAATAATATGGAGTCAGGAATTAGAAGATATGGTGGTGGGATATTAGCCGAACCGAATGTAAGACACAAAGCTAGAGAGCTCTTGATAACTTTTAGTAACTGTTGACTGGATATCGTAGTTGCCTTATGTTGGCTCTGAAAGCACGGCTATGCCTAATACAAAATAACAAGTACAGTATTTAACTTTACGCTAAATTCATTTATTATTTAAATTATTAAATTTAAATAAATCATAACTAATTTAATTTGAGTAAATTATTATTAACTCTCTATTATTTATAATATTTGATTATTTAAACAGTGATATATCGCGGGTGATCTGGCAAAAGCTGCTATCTGACAATTTTTCAAAATTGCGATTTATGCTGCTCTACGTTCTAAAGGTTTCAATAAATGTTTCGACAAAATTTCCAATCTGAAGAAAAATAATGTGAACTAATAATCAACAATCAAAACCTTTTATTTGCAAAGAAAAATATCTGTTGATATTACGACAAAACCTCCTATCGGCACTCAGCTGTTATTAGGCAGTTAAAAGTCCTATTTGCAGACGTTTGTGCTATTGTAAAGAAGTAAAGTACAATAAAATATTACCGGCGATACTTTTGTATTTTTGTGCTTAAAAACTGTATTATTTACACGTATTTCTTCACTAATAATAAAAATATATTCTTTTGAATTCTATATTCTCCTTAATTTCTTGAAATAAGTGGCATTATCTACAAGATTTAAAATCTAATTTTCCTTAAAACATTTGAAAGCAATAAACTAATGAAAATAAATTATTTTATTTGTTTTATTTTACCATCAAAATGTCCTATCTAATATTTTGCAAAAGGCAAAAAGTTCTAGCTAAACCTAAAAAAACATCTACGTATTTTACATGACCTAATCAATTTGAATTATGCCAAAAACACATTTTTTATTAATATTTTAATATTTGAGCCTTTAATGAAGGTCACTTTTGAGTTATATCGTTTTTATCGCGTCTTATAAATTAATGGAGGCCCTACACGTTACGATTTTTGTAAGATTTGAAGAGTCTGGCCTCTACTCTTTTGTCCTCTTTTGTCCTCTTGTCCTTTTTTGCCTTTTTTTGTCCTTTTTTGTCCTCTTTTATCCTCTTTTGTCCTCTTTTGTCCTATTTTGTCCTCTTTTGTCCTCTTTTGTCCTCTTTTGTCCTCTTTTGTCCTCTTTTGTCCTCTTTTGTCCTCTTTTGTCCTCTTTTGTCCTCTTTTGTCCTCTTTTGTCCTCTTTTGTCCTCTTTTGTCCTCTTTTGTCCTCTTTTGTCCTCTTTTGTCCTCTTTTGTCCTCTTTTGTCCTCTTTTGTCCTCTTTTGTCCTCTTTTGTCCTCTTTTGTCCTCTTTTGTCCTCTTTTGTCCTCTTTTGTCCTCTTTTGTCCTCTTTTGTCCTCTTTTGTCCTCTTTTGTCCTCTTTTGTCCTCTTTTGTCCTCTTTTGTCCTCTTTTGTCCTCTTTTGTCCTCTTTTGTCCTCTTTTGTCCTCTTTTGTCCTCTTTTGTCCTCTTTTGTCCTCTTTTGTCCTCTTTTGTCCTCTTTTGTCCTCTTTTGTCCTCTTTTGTCCTCTTTTGTCCTCTTTTGTCCTCTTTTGTCCTCTTTTGTCCTCTTTTGTCCTCCTTTGTCCTCTTTTGTCCTCTTTTGTCCTCTTTTGTCCTCTTTTGTCCTCTTTTGTCCTCTTTTGTCTTCTTTTGTCCTCTTTTGTCCTCTTCTGTCCTCTTTTGCCCTCTTTTGACATCTAGTGTCCTCGTTTGTTTTCTTTTTTCTAAAATGAAGATGAAGAGCGAAATAAGCTGATTGAATCTTGCTTTTAGATCAGAACTGCGTTTTGGCCTACAAACCATATCAGAGCCTTCATAATAGTCACATCAAATAGGAGCTTCTGCCAGAGCTTGTATTGGTTAATTTTTTTTTTTTTTCGTATTATTGGTTTAAATTTGGTATTGCGGCAAAAATATTTATTTTATTATTTAATTAAAATTATTATAATTCCAAGTATATTTACAACAAAAAAACATTAAGGTTTTTTTAAACAAATACATATCTTGCTGTATGGTGCTTTATTGCCTTCTGCTGTGGCTAATTTTTTAAAATTTCTGCTAATAGAATTCTTGGTTTCTATTGTTCTATTCCTAGTGTTTTTTCATAATTTGTACGTATAACTAGCTAATTTTTCCAGTGTCCTAAAGATGGCTTAAATGCCAAAAGGCTCTTGACTTCATTTTAATACAAACTTTTAATACAAACATCTTCTATTTAATTTTCTCCTATTACTCAGTGTGTACACACCAAATATAGATACGAAAAATTATTAGTCCAGGATCCGTAAGTAAGGTCGACCTTCACTCATCTGTTTAATGGATGAAAGTTGTTTTTTATTAAATAAAATATGTTTTTAATTATACCGCAAATGGGTTGCCTAAGAAAATACGGTCACGGCCATTTTTTACTTTTCTTTCTGTGTACAGATAAGGAAAGTATGCGAATCATGATAAAAGTTGCTTATGATGTCATTCTCTATTATTTTGTTTCTATACATGATTTCCCTAAAATGGACCTAATTTGAGATATTTGAGAAAAAGTGCAAATTTTGAATTTTGAAGACAACTCAAAAACGGATAAAGAAAAAAAAACAAATTTTAAACTTAAGCTTTAATCCATCCTGCGGTGAGCTGATTAAAGTTTGGGCATAGTAGAAGCATCTGGGGAATAGTTTACAGGGTGTCGTATTTTTTACTTTGAGAAAATAAATAGTCTGGACCGTATTTTATTAGACAACCCATTTACGGTATATTTATAAACATATTTTATTTAATAAAAATAAACTTTCATCCATTAAACAGATGGGTGAAGGTCGACCTTACTTCGGATTTTAGACTATATGCTACCTGTGGATGAAAAGAATGTTGAATTATGAATACCCCAAAAATTTCAGATTCCAACTAAAATTTTACCAGAAACAGACCCAACTGAAGTTTTAGATACCTGGTATACATATTGTGCTATAATATTTACTGCTAAATTGTTTTAATATTCTAAAACTTCACTAGAAATCACTAGTTGGCTAGTTCAAAACATTTATTTTGTCAATTACGCTCCAAAATATATAGGATTTCCGTTAAGTCGTCGGGACGCTCGTGCTCCTGCTTCAGAAACCGGCGACGCTGTCTCTGCCTAAAACACCCCATTTGAATGCATAGTTGTCCGTCAGTCAGGGTGACATAACGGCGGTACGGCGACCCTCCCTTTCTTCCAATTCGACGATAAATTGTCATAAAACCGTCAGATCGTCTGATTTGACAGCTGGGGGTAATTAAAGAGTGAATTTATGTGGAGCGTCGCCACCCGCATCTAGATGCCGCTAAACACAGCCACCTACGAGGATACGGAGAGTTTGGATCCGGTGATTCCTTCGGGGGATCATTTTCTCTCGTCTCTCCTCTTCTCATCTTGTCTTGTCTTTAGACGTTATTCCAATGGAAATGTCGATGTCGTTTCAGATAGAATAGATTGACAGTGACGGTGCATCATTGTATTAAAATACTCATTGAAATAATATAGTCCACTAGGCATTTTCTAATAATTTTTATAGTAATTTTTTAATTTGTTACTATACTCGTAAATACTTGAAATTGATGGTAATATTAAAAATTATTTTATGTTAATATAGTATGTACGCAATCTCAGCCTCATAATAGTCTAATTAAATAAATAAATAAATAAATAAAGTGCTTTATTAATAAAAAACCATTAAAAAAATATATGTAAACAAATATTAAAATAAATCCAAAAATGCCGATAAGTGCCTAGACACTTGTTTCGGTTAAAATACAAAATATATAAAAAAAATGATATAAATCTTACAATTTATAAATACATAAAATTTACAACAGAATGTACACTTATATAAAAAATAATTAAATTTACAAATACATACACAAATATAATAATTATTTAAAAAAAGAAAAAAAAAACAACGTAAAACTAAATTATTATCAATATTTTTAATAATTATTTAGTTTTTAAAAAAATTACTAATAATAGACCTATTAGTATCAATAATAAAATGTTTAGGATGTCTTTTGAAGCCACAAATACTTCTAATAGTTTTTAAAGTTTCTGGTATAGCGTCATATAGTTCTGGTGCTATAAATAGATAAGAACGCTGGGCACAAGATTTATTCATAAATGGAAGAACAAAGTGATGTTTCTGGCGAGTGTTATACTGGTGAGATGGAAGTGGAGCTTGTTGTTTATAATTGCCTTATGTCCATTATTTTTATTTCAGCATATAACGGATCTGATGGATATCTCGAGTTTTTGGATAAAATTAATTTTAATTACTTTGTTTTGATTACTTCTAAACCAGAAAGGTGAGTTTTGAGAGCTGTACCCCACGCAAGGAGCCCATATCGAAGATAACTTTCTACCAATGCAAAGTATAACATTTTTAAAAAACTTTCTGGTAAATAATCTTTTAATTTTCTAAATTTAAATAATACACTTCGTTATTTACTTGTTACATAAGATTTGTGCATGTCCCATTTCATATTGCTATCCATAATTACACCTAAATATTTTATTTTTTTTTTTTTCAGGTAATATGGAAAGCGAGTTGGTGATATTGAGACAATTGAAAGGAGCACCACCAGAGGAATAACAGCTGAAAGGCAAGTAATTAGTTTTGCTTATATTAACAGTTAGCAGTTTGTAGTCTAACCATTTTTTTATTTTTAAAAAGTCTATCTCCGATTTGTCTTTTAGTTCTTTCCAATTATCTGCCCTATAGAATAGAGCAGTATCATCTGCGAAGACAATAACGTTTCCACTATATTTTAAAGAAAACAAGTCATTAATATATATGTTAAACAAAAAGGGATCAAGTACGGATCCTTGCGGTACCCCATATTCAACAACTCTTGCCAGCTGAGTACATCATCGATTCTCTGTTGTCTATTGGTAAGGTAACTTTTAAAAATATTTAAATTATCATTTCGTATATCAATATCTTCCAAGCACTGCAGAAAATATGATAACTAACCATGTCAAACGCTTTTGAAAGAACCAGAAATATACACAAACAAGGCTTGCTTTCATTAAGTGATTCACTCATTTTTGATGTTAAGGCAATAACGGCGTCTTGTGTGGATGTTTTGTTCTAAAACCAAACTGTTGTTTTGAGAGTATTTCATATTTGTTTAGGTATGTAGCTAATCTATTTTTAATTAATTTTTTAAAAAGTTTTGAGAAGTGGGTAATTAACGATATGGGTCGGTAATTGCTGATGTTTGTTACATCTCCCTTTTTATGTAATGGAGTAACAATTGATTGTTTAAAAGCTGATGGGTATATCGAGTGTTCTATACATTTAGATAGAATATGTGTTAATGGTTTTAAAATATAATTACAGAATAATTTAATTGTTTCAGCCTTTATGTTATTAATCCCAACGGCTTTCCCATTTTTTAAATCAAATATAATATTTTTTACCTCATCCTGTTCTATTGACGCAAACACAAATGAATTAGGAATAGATTTTCTAGTAACTTTAAAACTTTCATCGCTTTTTATTTGGTTTGTTAACTTTTGCCAATTTCGCTAAAACTTTTATTAAATTCATTAGCAATGTTAATTTTTTCGTCTAACAGTTCATTTGTATCTACACTCTTTATTTTGTCAATGTTATGTTTCTTTTTATTTGTATTACTAATTTGATTTACAGCCTTCCATAAATTTTGCGAGTCGTTTTTGTTATGTTCAATTTGTTTTCCATAATATGTACATTTAGCTTTTTTTTATTAAAGACGTAAGTTTGTTTCTGTATTTATTATAATTACATTTTAAAGTGAGGTTATTGGGATATTTTTGAAGGTCACTATGCATTTTATTTTTTGATTAATAGAATTTAGAAGAGCATCAGTTATCCAAGGACATATTTTATCGTTTTTTCTATGTAGTAATTTTTTATCTGTGCATTCGTTTAAAGTTGTTATGATTATTTTAATAAATTCACTTTTTGCATCTTCTGGATTATGAATAGCATATATCGAGTCCCAACATATGTTATGAAATGTGTTATGTATTTTTTTTGTATCAATAAAATTTTTATATCTGAGTAAATTTTGTTTTTTAGTGAGTTGATTTAGTACTATTTGCATTATTGTCATGTAATGATCTGGTATTGTTGATTTTAAAACTATTGGTATAATATTATTAATGTTGCTAATCTTAGTTTTGAGAAAAATGTGATCTAAACATGATGTGCTACAATCAGTTACTATTGTTGGTTCATTGAGTGTAGCAATGTAACCATATTCGCTAAGTATGTTTAGATAGTCAGCAGTATGTTTTTCGTTTGGTTGTAACAGGTTAATGTTAATGTCTCCTGCAAATATACTATAATCTTCCTCTTCCGTATCGTATTTTTTAAAATATTCATACAAACTGTTATTAAATTGATTTGTCTGAATTTGGCGACCTGTAAAGTGATGTAACCTTAAATGAATTTCCATTATTTAATATAATTTTAATTTTTTGTACATTTATGTTATTAAAAATAGGTAGTACTTCATATTTATATTTTAGTGATGACAACAGCTCCATCAAACTACTGATCCATTTTAAAATAATTGTTAGTAAACATATTTTATTAGGTATACTAAAATATTAAATTACACAGTTATTAATAACCCTACAATAAGAAAACTGTATATGCATAAAAGTTAGTCAAATAAGACAAATAATAATCTACACTAAAACTAATAGTTAATAAGCTTATAAAAAACACGATGAATATACAATAATACAAATAGATATTAGAAAAAATAAGTTATTGTTTAGAATTAGTTCTAGATCTAGCGCCCTGCAAGCGGATAGTAGGCTTTTTTGTGACTTTTTTGATTGGGGTTTCTATTTTGGATGTTTCTTCTTCAAATTCGTCAGCTACTTGTTTGACACTCGGAGTAGAAGGAGCACTGTTTGCTTGTTGTGTATTTGACTGTTCGATTTGGTCTTCGATTTCCAAGATTTGTTTAGCTGTATAGCTATCGCCGTCTACATATAATTTGTCTCCTTTGATATAACACTTGCTACTGGTTATTTTTACTCTTTTTAGATGTCTTTTTAAAATCGCAGTAGTTTTACGTTGTTTAAGTCTCAAATCGTGAGATATAATTATGTCGGTCCCTTTTAATTTCTTACAGTTCTTTAAGATGTTGAGTTTGTTAAGATATAAAACAAACTCAATTTTTATGGGCACGTTTATAGATTTTTTTAACTAATAAATATTGTTAACTACTGTGACTCCAAGTAAGTCAGATAGTGCTGTACAAACAACTTCAGTTGTTACGTCGGCTATTTGTTGTTTTATACCAAAAACTATAATATTGTTTTTTTTTTGCTATCTCTTTCAAAGAATTCCAATTTATTTCGCAAATTAGTATTCTAGGTTTCTAGTTTCCTTATTTTTTCATTTAATGACTCTACACTCAATAATATATTTACTTCAGAAGCTTCTATAATATTTCTCAATTCCGTTTTACTCTTTTTTACTTCTTCAAGAATTTCTTTAATAAGTTCCTCAGACATTTTTGTGTATGGTCACCTTTAAATTTTATTGCTAATCGTAGATGCTTTGTAGATTAATATAAGTAAGGTTTGTTTTGATTTGATATTTGTGCAATTTCTAACTAATTATTTATGACATTTAGTTTCTTTTTTAAAAGTCAAAGATCGCTCATTCTCTACATTGATTTTTTAGAGGAAAGTTATTAATTAGTGCAGATATCAATATAAAAATACTTTATTTAGGAATTTGTATAAAAATATACTATTACAAGTATCAAAAAGTACGAAAGATACTACATTTAACAAAAAATAAACTAACAAAGGACCCCGCACGCCGCTTATGGAAAAGTGGTGACCTTTCCATGGGATCATTTAAATTGTATGACTGATTTTTGAGATACAGGGTGTTAAGGTTAAGAAATACCACTTATTTGATAACGGTTATTTCAGGAGAAAGCTAATCGATTATATTTTTTTGTGCAAAATCTTATTGTAACATTTTTTGACATTCTACGGATGTAAAAAGTAGTCAAAAACTATTTTCCTTTACAAGGTGGGCCACAAATAAGTTAGGACATGTTTTTGATAAATACTTTTATTGTTTTAGAATGGGAAAGTATTTACTAAAAAATAAATTATTGCTATATTTATTATGTATGACAATATTACAAAAGATATAAGGTGCCATTTATACAGGGTGGTTCGTAAATATCGACATAGGCTAATATATTTTTTATAAGTATTAATGTTAAAGCAGTATTTTTACGGGACTTTTATGTATTTACCATCTAGTGATAATTCATTTTCTTCTATAAGTATATATTTTCACCACATAAACAAGAAAAAAACAATATCCAAAACATGTCATTGAATAGAACAACTATTAATATATTTAATAAATTACTCTGTAGTTCATGAAAGTGATAGTAATAAATATGTTAATAATTCAATACTATACTACTTATTATTTTGTATAGTAGTGCTTCTACAGAGAACTTGTGGCAACTATGATATTCCTGCTATCGCTCTCTAGTTTTGTACCTCACATTCGGTTCGGCTAATATCCCACCACCATATTTTCTAATTCTAGTCGTTGAGGATGATTGACTGTTGCCCTGCTGTCATTTTATTAACTTGTATACTAGCCGTATGCCTAACATGAAAAAATAAGTACTGTATAACTATTATTTTAGATACATATACCAGTCACTTAAAAATATTGAGTATCACATTAAAACATATTGGTCTACTTTTATCTTTATAGAGTAAGAGCCCAGTGCCCCCAGACATAACTTATTTTGTAAAGGACAAAATGTGGGTCATCAAGTATTTTTTATATATGTATTGAATGCCTCCATACCTGCTAAGTTGGTTAGTGGGACAATTCACAGGTACCAGGTAAGAAAGGTAACTATAAGTAAGGTTAACTTTACTTATTTTCCAAAGGCTGATTTTTATTTATATTCCATAAAATATTATTAGAAAATAATATTAAACATTGCCAGACACTTTCCGTGGGCCATAACTTCCACTAGACGCTTTAAAGCTCCCAATTTTTTTTTGTAACTTTACTTATATTCTTATGTCTGGTTTTAATATATGTTATTTAAGGAACTATTTTAAACATATATTTATTCAGCCAGACTAATTGTAAGGGCCAAACACCCCCCAGACATCAAAAACATTCAGCCGTGAGTATACGCTACTGTACTACATGCTCGTGCTTTGGAGCGAGTAGGATATAAATCGATGGTACAACAGCAACACGTATAAAATCTTTTAATATGGCTTGAAATATCTACTCTGGAAAACCGTGATTTAAAATTATCGAGTTGTTGCTTTATTAAATTGATAAAACAATTAAATAGGAACATACTAGGGAGTTATGTCGCACAGCTGTGCGACTACCTTTCGAAGGATAATTTCAAATGTTTACCGTCCTATAGAAATATTTAATAACGCCTTTGCATTTAATTTTTCAAAAATAAAAAAAAAACGAAAAACGATAAATCCGTTGTCGAAAAAAAAGTTGGTTTTACCGGAAAATGCCCGGAAAACCATATATATCAAGTATTTGGAATAATGCCCATAAAAAAACAACCGACCATTTTTACTCCAGAAAACAACGGGTGGACATTGGAAAGCAACCAGTACCAGTTTCACTGGTTTGATGGTGACCAATTACCGGGTTTTGTCAATGAATCGCTTCAGCAAAATAAAGGTATTTTACATTGACTTCAATTTCTAAATTTAAACAACTAAGTTTTCTAATTTGTTGATTTGTTTTTATAGAAGAAGCTGCTAGCGACGATAACGATAACGAGATGGAAGACGATGATGGTGATGAATACTTCAATGTAGACGATCATGATTGGTTTGATGATGAAGAATCTAATGACGCAAACAATGATGACCAGGACGATTGAGATACATTTACATATTTTTAAATAAAATTTTTATACACCTAAGTTACTTTTTAAAAAGACATTTTTCACAAAATTTTTATACACAAACATTTTCTTTTAATATTTTTAAGTAATAATTATTTAAATAGTTCCTACTTTTAACTTTGTATAGGTATCTCACTCTCTCCAAAGCACGAGCATAGTACACTCGCGTATACTCACTGAATGTTTTTGGTGTCTGCGGGGTGTTTGGCCCTTACAATTAGTCTGGCTGAATAAATATATGTTTAAAATAGTTCTTTAAGTAATATATATAAAAACCAGACATTAGAATATAAGTAAAGTTACAAAAAAATTGGGAGCTTTAAAGCATCTAGCGGAAGTTATGGCCCACGGAAAGTGTCTGGCAATGTTCAATATTATTGTCTAATAATATTTTATGGAATATATAAAAAAATCAGCCTTTAGAAAATAAGTAAAGTTAACCTTACTTATAGTTACCTTTCTCACCTGGTACCTGTGAATTGGCCCACTAACCAACTTAGCAGGTATGGAGGCATTCAAAACATATATAAACACTACTTGATGCCCCACATTTTGTCCTTTAGAAAATAAGTTATGTCTGGGGGCAATGGGCTCTTGGTCTATTACTAGTCAACCTTCTTATGACATTAAAAACTATAAATCTTGTTACGAATCGATGACTCATAAAGCAATTAAAAAAAAAGTAATTGCTTGGAATAGTTATAATGATTGCATGTATAAAACAAATTAGAGTATTGCACCTCTTGCCTTTTAATTCTTCCTGTTGAAGTATCTTCGAGGTACCTGAATCTCGTATAAAAAGCGGAGCTTCGAGAATAGCGAGAAAATCACAACAAAAGCGAAAAACAGTAAAATTATTGTAAAGCACCAAACGCCGGCCGTATTCACCTGTATCGCCTTTATTTTACCACGATCAATTTGTGTCTCTTCTGACCAACTCAACGATCGGTCGAAATATATCAAAAAAAGTTTAGTATTGATAAACTATTCATACCGCCGTCCTCCAGATAGGGTGAAGCGGTGCAATACAACACATATTGAAAAATAATAAATTATTAAAAAATAATTAAGTATTCTATTCATAACAAATCTAGCAATTAATTTTACGGAAAATATTTTTATCCTATAGACAGAGCAATGAAAGAAATTATCAAAAACATATATATTTTCTTATTTGCTACTTATTGTATAAATGAACATATTTTTTAACCCTGTGTGTATTCGTCGAAAGCCAAAAGTAATTAGAATAAAACTAGCCACAAAAAATTGCAATTGATCAGCTTTTTTCTGGAATAACAGGTAACAAAAAGTCAAATTCTGTATCTCAAAAACCTACCATATTAAAAAGCTGTAATTCTTGGGAATTTATTTTCTACAAAATGCTTGTTACACCAGTAAAGAAACTCTTTTATAGGACTAAAAATACAGGGTGATTTATCAAATTTTGTTGACAAATTCGATAAAACAACTAATAATCTATCTATTAAATCACTATGCAATCAATAAATTTAACAGTTCTTCATATGTTAATATTATAAAAAATACACAAAAGTCAACTAAAAATAAAAAGTTTAACATTCAATAAAAAAATGTCGAATCAATCTATATAAATGGCACCTAAAATATTTTGTATTATCATTAACAATGATAAATATAGCAATAATTAATTTTTTGTACATATTTTTAACTTCTAAAACAATGAAAGTAATTATCAAAAAACTTGTCCTTACTTATTTACGATTCACCCTGTAGAGACAAATATTTTTGGACTCCTGCGTATATTCGTGGTGTGTCAAAGGATGTTAAAATAATAGTATATGCACAAAATTTTAATTGATTAGCTTTTTCATGTAATAACTGGTAATAAAAAGGGAAATTTTCTAAGTCTAACACACTGTATCTTAAAAACCAATCAGAAAAAGCTATTATTTTGGAAAATATCTTCTGTAGGATAATTAATACACCAGTGAAAAAATATATCTACTTTTACAGTACTAATTAAAAAGTATAGGGTGCTTAAAAAAATTGTTTTTTGACACATTCGATAAATTAACTATTAATATATTTATTAAATCACCCTGTAAGCCAATGAATTGGATATTTGTGCATATGGTAAATACACAAAAGCCTCGCAAAAATACTGCGTTTCACATTTATATATTGCACTATGTCGACATTGACGAATCACCCTTTTTATAATCCTGTTTGCTCTGCTTCCTTTTGTATTTTCGACTTTACTCCGCTAAGCTCATTCTAACTATATGTATAATTACCTGTTTACCTGCATCATTGCGTTCGTTAATTACAATAGCTCTGGTTTCTCTGCTTCTTTTAAAAATACCCTTTTCCCAAACGTTTTGTCTTCAGCTTCTTTTTAAGTCTTAATTTATGCTCTTCGTCATTTAAATATATCTTTTCATCTTTATTTTGTTTAACCTCAAAATTGTTTTCAATATTAATTATGTTTACAATTATGAGAATTTCTTCATCAAACTATCTGATTTTTAGTTTTAAAATTCTCAAGAATTTAAGCGTCCTAGTATTATTCAATTGATATAATTTTGACAAGAAACTATTCTGTGACGTTTTAATTTTTCTTTTCTTAAATATCCATATTAATATATTATATCCCATTCTTTATATTATTTCTTCTCAAATAAATTACAAATGATTGAAAGAGTACAATTGCAGGAGAGTTAATCGATTTTAAATGTCCTCTATTCAACAAATCCCAATTTCCTGCTGGTTTCAATGATATCGTCAATTATTTTAACGTTCAAAATTAATTTCTAACCTCTGAGTTCTATCTCAAATCTTCGAACAGATAAGGGAATACAGAAATACAGCGCTCGGTCGAATTCAGGGTAGGAAAACTCGCCGAGCAATGTGTGTGCTCTGGCTAGCTGGTATCCGGTCACGTCATTCATATCTGGATAATGTCTTGTCGCTTGGATATTGGATGTGTTAATACTGGTGTCCGACAAGCCATAAACACAAGACGGGACTTGCAGATGGCGCTGTTCGCGTTCGGTCGGTCACTCGTTACGGCCTGATTACGCGTCGCGTGATGTCCGATCATAAACGGACGCTAGCACTGTCCTTTCTGGAAAATAGTGGAAGCGGTCCAGACGAAAATATTCGTAATCATTTTCAATTTTATATTAAAGAAATAAATCTAAATCTCATTTAATTTCTAAGAAAACTTATACTCGTTATAATAATAATAATACTCTTCCTAATTCACCCCCTTACGAGTGAATTTTAACTCTAAAATCTGATCTTTTTTGGAGAATGGACGGCTATTATTATTTGCCGTGGCGCTTCGGGGCGACCTAAAGATAATTGATAGTGCTATTTGACTTACAGGAGAGGAAAATTCCATCCAACATCATCTAAACGACCATTTTTATGGATGTCATATCCACAGAAATTAAATTTCTACTAATGCGGCATCCATCAAATCCAATAGAACCATGCAAATAAATTGCGGAGTAAAACTTGGAAGTAAAGACGCTTAGTTTCTGAGAGAAAAAAACCGGCGTAGAACCAAACCAGACTTAGTGCAATTATTTAATAAGGTAATCGGGTACACGAAATCATTTTTGACGACATTTTTTGGTGGTCGAAAACTTTTTTATTTCGAGAAAACTTAAAAAAAAAATCGATTTTTTATAAAACATGTTTTTTAACGTGTCCCCCGCTACATCTCGGACAATAATCGTGCTATCGAGGTATTTTTTTTTTACATATTAAAGTAGACACAATAGCGCTTTGAACAATACCCCACTTAAATCCCAAAAAAAATTGTTAATTTGTTAAAATAACAGCAAACTCAAACTTGTTATTTTCAGTAGCGTACTTTTAAGCAATCGAAAAAAAAGTTTATTTCTAAAAATAAATTGAAGCCAATAGTTGAAAAAAGTTTTTAGAATTAAAACTTTTTATGTGTCGGTTATATCATCGAGTCAGCGATTTTTCTTAAACGGGCCAAAATCATATTCTTGCGCGCTCGGCTCCGGCCTGCAAGCGCGGACGGTCCCGGTCGGTCGGGTCGTTCTGAGGTTCTGATAATAGTCGGACTTATTTCAATTTTAATAGCTCTAAAACAGGTAGGAATATAAAGCAGGTGCAAAGGTAAAAAATATAAAAAGAGATCCAAAAGATAGGTATATAAATACATATAAATATCAATCAGTGTTATAAACTAACCCCCTATACTTACCTAATTAGTAGTATATTAAACATTTTTAATTGAATATAACTAAAAATGTAAGAATAAAGTAAGGTTTATTGTTGACATATTTATTATTTAGATGCTACATTAATAGCACTCTAATTCGTCATCTTCTGGATCTACGTCGATATCTTTAATACTGTTGTTGCAGGAAAGACATTTACACTCGTTACAACATTTTAGGCCTTTTTTAACACAAAGGCATTTTCGATTGTCACAGATGACTTTTACAATCTCCATTTCTTTCAACAGTTAGCATTCTCCAAAGTAAATCGATTGTCTCCAAAAAAAAGTACCAATATTTAAATGTTTTTTTTTGAACCGCAACTCAAGTTTATAAATTCTGCTACAACTTTATGTGATCTTCAAGAAGGAAAGAAAGATCTTTTAAGTTACCTGCTTCTTCAATTTCTGATATTATTACTCTGTCCATTTCTTTTTTTTAGATCATCAGTAAGAAAATGTCCTTTATTTTCTTCGTACCATTTAAGTATTTAGTGACTTGTAAAATAATCGAGACATTGCATCGGCTGATAATGTTAGGCTTTGAATAGAGAGATAGCACTGCTCTCCATCGAGCATTAGACGACAAGAATTGTCTGCGTAAATATCTGTCTACCATCAGCAAAAATATAACCTATACTTGCAATAAATGCCATTATTAGGTACATCTCACCAAGTTGCAAAGTCACTTTACCAGACAATTCTGGAGGTTTGTTCGACAGTATTTCGCGCGCCTTGAAATAAATTGCTAAGTCTGCGGTTATTACAATATGATCCTGATTCATTTTTTCTGCTAACTTACCATTGCGGTAAAAATTGTGTCAAATTTTATTATTTAAACTGGAGTACAGAAAAGAATACTTATTCTGGAGTAATTTCAACAATCGCCAAATTAAATTCTTTTTTGTCGAGCAATTTGAATTTTCTCGAAATATTGTTGGTAACTTTAATTCAGGAAGTACAGGACGGGGTTTAGGCTTATTATATTTTTTAAGTCGCTGCAGACTTATGTCCGTTTCTTCTATGCTTAAAGCGAATTTACCTCCTTTAATCGAGTCCCTAATTGGTTGTATAGACTGTTTTTCTTGAAACACAACCATGACCCTAGCATGTGTTGTTCCTTTTCCAACAATAGTTTTTTCTTTGAGGTTAAAATTATCAATAGGTACTTAGCCGAATGTAATTTTTTTTCTCAGGTGAAACCTTCGACAAACATTTAGGTGCATATATATTTTCTTTATCATCGATTTCTGGTTTTACCTCGGCAAATGGCTTTGCATCTATAAGCCATGTCACGAACAGAAGTAAAATATTTGGAACGTCATTCTGAAACCTCATTTTATTAAAATCATCTTGTGTGGGAAATCCAGTTTTTGGTTGAAATGAAGCACAGGCATTTTATGTCTCGTAAGTTTTACTTTATTTTGTATTACAAGTATGTATTTATTGTTTTGTGTGAATAAATTGCTATTACTATTATTCCCTTGATCAAATATTCCTGGTTTTAAGGACAGGTGAGATCCTAAAAAGGCCCAAAAAAGGCAGAGGAACACAAAGAATTAGAGCATAATCAGATTGGTTAAAAATGGCCCACATTACATTGCACCCTCTTTAATAGATAGTTCCTCCTGGAACTATTACAAAACTAAAACGAAATGGTTATATTTGCAACTGGATCCTCTTTTACAATTCTCAGTTGAATGAAAGTAACAAGGGACAGCCTTCGCTATAACCTGGACACTGGAAGAATGGCTGCAGACTAATATTGGGACTCCGGTATCTTGGAAAATTACTTCCAGCATATATCTATCTAATGATCCTTCAATCTAGCTGCTCAATCTTTGGATCACAGAAGGTGTTCTTTGTTACCAGATAAAAAAAGTTAAGTAATCTATCTTCAAATTTCAAGGCATTTATTGGAGTCTGACCTTAAAATTCTACCAATCGACTAAACTTCTTTCGGAAAACAGATGCCAGTCCTTGTGTGTCGCTGATGCTGGCGATAGTGCTATGGATCATCGAGTAGTCCTTGGGAGCCTGCACAGATCTTGTTATTAATCGATTATAACACCATATTATCTTTTTTTTTTTTTCGGTACATTCATATATGTACCTATAAATTTTTCAAAGACAAGTTTCTCTACGTTGGTTTACTTCTTGATCAAATGTTTTATTGCACAATCTTAGGTTTTATGTTTGACATCTTTCTTTTCTGATGAGCTCCATTCTTCTTAGCACAGGTAGTACATTTCTTACACCAATCTTTTACATTACTGGAACTTTTTATTCAATAATATCTTTCACGAACTTTCTTAAATATTTTCTTAATACCTAGATGTCGTGTAACTGGCAAAGTACTTTGGCTACTCTAGTCTTTAGAATAACCAACTGCTTTCTGCTTAAGAAACCATCATCATTCTCTAGTACTCCTTTAATAAGCCTTCTTTCAGAATAAAAGAGTTTCACTGGATCCAATATGACTTAACTACTGAGGAGATTTTCGATACTTCTTGCCAAGTAGGTCGAACAGTTTATTATTTCCATTGTCGCATCTGCTTTACAACGTGTTCTTCCCTAAGTTTGATAGAGGCTCATCGTTGACAACCGTTGTTCTTCGTACTGTAACTTCTTTAGCAGATGTAGCCAACTCCTTTTTAACCAGAGTTTTTTGACCAACAACTTCATTGCACGTTGAATCGCGGTACTCTTATGGTTTCACATTTATCAGGCACCACTGTTCCTTCCTGTACAGCTACCGGCGCAGTTATAGATACATATTATTCTTAGGGCGTTTGCGCGAACTGCTTACATTTCCCATTTCACAGCAATTCCAGCATCTGTTCCTTAATAAGGATTTTTATTATGTTAAACAATTGGTAGAATTTATTTTCTTATCCTTTCTCTTTTTACCGTCCTTACTTCACTGTATCCACCAGAAGCCAACGTAGCCGCTTCATATTTAAGAACAGCGGTCACGACATCGACTGTTTTGTGACGGGCTAAACGGAGTATTCTTGGCATATCTTGGTTACAAAGTCCATCAAGAAAGGCTTGAATAGATTCAATTATGTATTCCGGAGCAGATGAATAGGCAAATCGCACCATTCTCACAATATCTACTTCATATTCTTGAAGGAATTCGTTTCGTTTCTGTTTGCGATTCTGTAGCTTTGACTCATACAAATGCTTTAAGTGTTCGTGGCCATATCGCATATTTAGTTTCTTTTTAAGTTGTTTAAAGTCATCTTTTTCTTTCATAAGTATGGTCTCAAAGATGGGCGATGGTCAAATTTACTACGTTTTCTTTTTCAGACCATTTGTTTGTCTCGCAACTGTTTCGAACTGTTTTAAGTAATTGGTCCATGACATTTTCCGTCGAAAGATGGGGCTGAAACACGAGTAGAGTTTACAGTTCCTTCCAATTATTACTTTAATTCTACCTTATGGCACTTTATTTCTCCATCCTTGGACTGTTCTGTATGTTTCAGTTCTTCAATCTTCTTTTTCATGTCTTTTATTTCTTCCTCAACCGAAGACATTTTCTTCTCAACAGAAGAAATTTAATTTCTTATAGAAAATATATAACCCTCTTATATATTTTCTCCCCTCGATTTTAATTTCCATGAAATACATTTCTTTCAACGATGAAATTTCTGTTTTTATAGAAGAAAAATCAGCAGTAATTTTAGTTTTCATAGAAGACATATCAGAAGACACCTTTTCTTCTTAGGAAGAAATATCAGACGAAATTGTATTTTCCAAGGAACAATTGTCAACAAAAACTTTAGTTTTTAATGAAGAAATATTGGTTAGAACACATAGAAGACATTTTGGTTTTACTTTCCATATCGAAGATGAATCAACAGAAAATAGAATCCAGACCTTTACGTTCTAGTGCTTCTTTAAGTCTCTCTGCCAGCTTTGCCAGCTCTGCCGGCTCTGCTTTCTTCCTTGTCGACTCCAACTCACGATCTTCTGGTTCCCTACGTAACTCTTTTTAAATCACACAGTTTTTTAGTTATTTTTGTCCACATCTGACACCATTGCAATGATTGTTTAAATTAAAAATAGTTTATTTATTTAAAACAATTTAATTTTAATTTATTTAAACTACGTAATATTTAATTTATTTAATACTTATGCACTATTTATATTTCAAATTCATTTAACACTATTAGTAATTTATATACCATTTACCTTATCGATGTTCTCAAAGCTATGACTTGACTTCAAATGACTGACTTCCTGAGTAACACAGCCCACTTATGTCTAAATTGGTGTATGAGCTAGATTATTCCGGTTCTCATCATTTATTAGACAGGCGTTTCTGGCAATTTCTCGAATTAACTTCTATAAAGGCTGGGTTATAGTACTTTCCCGAATAAATAATTCATACCGGCTATCATTATTGTTGGGTAAAGTGGGTTATCATTAGTTTCAAGAACAAGTGCGGTCGTAAAAAGGCCTTAACAAGGTAGAGGGACCAAAAGGATCGGAACATGACCAGATTGGTTGGAAATTTCTCACATTATAGTACTCTTGTTTCAGAAAATTAATTAATGTTGGTTAGTCGCCACCTACTACTAACGATGAATTCATATAAATATTTTTTTTTTAAATTGAACCAAACTTTATTCGTGGAACATTAGTGGTCATCAAACACTTAGGGTTTAATGATAAGCCAAATAAGATATACACAATAACGACTTAAGAAGTCTGTTTTTCCTAAAGGTGCAAGTAATTTACGGAAAGTTACCTTCGTTACTTTCAGATTCAGTAAAACTCAATATCAAAAAATTAATCTTCAATATATTAACACCACTTATAAATGTGGTAAACTACACAAGAACAAAAATTATGATGTAGAATGTTCGTACATCAAAATTACCTTACCAACTCTTAACTATGTGGCCAGAAAATTAATATTTTAAATATCAAGGTGCTATCACCTGTTTTATTTTAACTAAAATAATTTGGATAGGTGCTCTTAACCTAATACAACCTAACTATAATAAAAAAAAATTAATCAGGGTTTTGTTGAACTGTAGGTACTATTAATTTATCAATAAAAAAATAATCAAATTGGGTACGATACTTGTTTTGTGGTGAAGTAGCCATCTGACTCAGCCCTGCACGGTGTTAGTGATGGCAGCTCCATTCATGGCCAAGAATGCAGTGACTTTTTTTTCCCTGGGCTCGTCTGACTATGTGTCTCCGAATAACACTGAAGCCTATTGCCTTATTGTGCTTTACTCCATGTTAGTTCATAGCACCCACTCTATCACCTTTGTATCTTGTACAAGTTTGTACAGATCCTTGGGTGATTGGGTTCTATACGTTGATGGATCAACCTGGGGTTGTCCAAAAAGAGCCTGTCTTTTGCGATCTAGAGCTTCGCATTCGCACAGTATGTGTTTGGCCGTTTCTGATTTCTTGTGACATAGTCGGCACATGAGTTCCCCATTATACATGCCAATTTTGTTCAAGTGTCCCTTTACTGGGGCGTTCCCAGTCATGAACCCTGTTATCACTTTCAACTGGTTCCTATTCATTAAGAGTAGTTCTGCAGTTCTTTTGGGACATGGTCTGCCTATGAAGGCTTTTCCATGTGCCTGTTTTGGGGTGCTTCCCCAATAGTTGATATATGTTGTTCCCGAATCCAGTCATTTATAAAACCCCGGACTGTACTTTTTGGTACTCCTGGGTTTGTGTCTGGTTCCGGTGTTTCTTCTGACCCTCTTTTTGCAAGTTCGTCAGCCTTTTCGTTGCCTTCGATCCCTTTGTGACATGGCACCCAAAATAGTTTTACTCTATTTCGGTCTGCCAGTGTTCTTAGTTCTTCGATGCATTCCCATACCAGCCTCGACGTAATTTTCTGACTCGATATGGCCTTAAGTGCCGCTTGCCTGTCTGACAGTGACTTAATCCAACATCCAAAGCACCAAGTTTCCAAACCGCAGACATATTTTATTCGTGAAGCACCGGACAATAATTCTAAAAAGCAAATCTACCGTCATAATTAATTTGACATGTTACCTTGACATTCCATTTTATTTTTAGTTGCACAATGCATCTAAGGATTTTACAGGGTGACAGTAGTCAAGAATTAACAATTAAATTATTATTAATAAAAGTAACTAATATTTAAATAACAGTCTACAAAGACTGTTACCACAAGGAATACTAGCCAAAATGTGAGTTTTCACAATAAAAATGATGAAAAAATTAAACTTTAAAATGGTCTTCTACCACAATAGAAACTAAAAACCAAAAATAAATATATAAAAAAACAGATTGGTTTAAAAATGAAATTGTAATAAATATTCAGTATACAGATATTTGTACCTACCCCCACCGTAAAATAAAATTTTAGTTCTTTTCATAAATCGCATTCTAAATATTTCATAAGAATAACCAAGATAAAAATTCTGTAATTTCGTATACCATTACCCCTAGATGTCCGATCGTAACAGGACTCCCGAACTGTCCTTTCTGGATATTCCCGGATATTCCCGGAACGAGTTTTCGGGATGATTGAAGTTTGGGGACGTGTAATTTGACTCGTAAATTTGTCTGTATTTTCCTGGATTAGGTACACGCTCGGAATTTAGTTTGAATGGAGTCGTTGCCTGTTTCGGGGTGCTAAATAAAGATGGGGGAAATGATCGTTATTACATAGGGCGGTCATTATCTCGTGATGCTATTAGAAAACTTGATTATACTGTTGATTTTTTCTTATTATACAGTTTCGTAGATAAATATTTAATACATACTGATAGGGTCAGTCATCAGAAGTGTACAAATAATATTGTTTTTTTTTTGTTTGGAAACAAAGATGAATTAAGAATTAGTATTGACGTACTTGTTGAATGTATTAGCTAAAATAAGAATTAATTGGTTATAGTTGTATCATGTTTATTTAGATAATAGAAATTATTAAAAAAACCAAAAAAGGTTGACAGCTGTGTGCACGTAGTTTAGATTCAAAAAGGAAAAACTTGTATTTCGTGCAAAACTTTTTTATTAATGCAAAGCGCTTTCGGCTTATTTGCCATCATCAGTGCTCATCTACAAAAATTGTGGATGTAAACTTACAATTTAAAAAGAATTAAAAATTTATAAAATCTGAATTAGACTTTTAAGTCAAAAGTTAAAATAGTATATATACAATTGTTTGAACGAATTAAAAATTACAAGAAACAGACAAAGTGACAAAAAACCTGGTATTGGGAATAGTGAGTGTGGGATAAGCCCCTACAAATCAAATCTGATCTCCAAAAGCAAGTTAGCTTGTGTGGAATTAAGGAATCATGCCACCCTCACTATTCACAAAATTGAAAAAAGGGTTAACAAATTAATTAAAATTTAAAGAAATTTACAATTAGAGGGTGACTGTGGAATATATATTTAAATTTGAATCTATAATGCAATATTTGATATGAAGAAAGTAAAACGCAGAAGGCCAAAGTAAAAAAAAACTGAAGGTTTTTTTTTTTTATATGTTTTATATACATTATAATTATGAAAAAGTCTACCTACTGTCCACAACGTATCCAACAAGTTCCTGGTCATCCTCACTCCCAAAATTATAAATTTCGGGATGTTTACAACTTGCTAAATCATAATTTTATTAATATTAATATTTTCAAATTTAAATTTATCTCATTTTGGTTCAAGTTGATTAACCGTTTCCACATGACAGTGGTGACAAGCGACACTTGAAGACTTTGACTTGTCAAATGTCAACAGAAGGAGGTGCGTTCACCTCAGTGTGGAACATGTTTCTCCGAGTGTGATTCGAGTGATTGGAGGTTGACGGAGATCAAAATTTGTTATTGAATTTAAGGATTTAATTTATTGTTATTTAAATTTAAATAAATGTTTAATATGAAAGATATTATTATTTTGATGTCAGGACAAAACAAAAATGTCACTCGCGTGATTCAGATGTGTCAACCCGGGCTCTGCAGAACATTCTTTCAGAGAACCCAAGATGGCACAACTGAACCCGCGGTCCCTAAAGGTGAATCTGATGTTTAGTCCTAAAAATTACTAAATCACTCAACAAACGTACTCATGGTTAAAAGAGACAAAATAGAGAACAAAAAAGTTTTAAACAGACAAACAAACAAAATTTGTTATTGAATTTAAAGATTTAATTTATTGTTAGTTAAATTTAGATAAATGTTTAATATAAAAGATATTATTATTTTGATGTCAAGACAAAACAAAAATGTCACTCGCGTGATTCAGATGTGTCAGCCCGGGCTCTGCAGAACATTCTTTCAGAGAACCCAAGATGGCACAACTGAACCCGCGGTCCCTGAAGGTGAATCTGATGTTTAGTCCTAAAAATTACTAAATCACTCAACAAGCGTACTCATGGTTTAAAACTTTTTTGTTCTCTATTTTGTCTCTTTTAACCATGAGTACGCTTGTTGAGTGATTTAGTAATTTTTAGGACTAAACATCAGATTCACCTTCAGGGACCGCGGGTTCAGTTGTGCCATCTTGGGTTCTCTGAAAGAATGTTCTGCAGAGCCCGGGCTGACACATCTGAATCACGCGAGTGACATTTTTGTTTTGTCTTGACATCAAAATAATAATATCTTTTATATTAAACATTTATCTAAATTTAACTAACAATAAATTAAATCTTTAAATTCAATAACAAATTTTGTTTGTTTGTCTGTTTAAAACTTTTTTGTTCTCTATTTTGTCTCTTTTAACCATGAGTACGTTTGTTGAGTGATTTAGTAATTTTTAGGACTAAACATCAGATTCACCTTTAGGGACCGCGGGTTCAGTTGTGCCATCTTGGGTTCTCTGAAAGAATGTTCTGCAGAGCCCGGGTTGACACATCTGAATCACGCGAGTGACATTTTTGTTTTGTCCTGACATCAAAATAATAATATCTTTCATATTAAACATTTATTTAAATTTAAATAACAATAAATTAAATCCTTAAATTCAATAACAAATTTTGATCTCCGTCAACCTCCAATCACTCGAATCACACTCGGAGAAACATGTTCCACACTGAGGTGAACGCACCTCCTTCTGTTGACATTTGACAAGTCAAAGTCTTCAAGTGTCGCTTGTCACCACTGTCATGTGGAAACGGTTAATCAACTTGAACCAAAATGAGATAAATTTAAATTTGAAAATATTAATATTAATAAAATTATGATTTAGCAAGTTGTAAACATCCCGAAATTTATAATTTTGGGAGTGAGGATGACCAGGAACTTGTTGGATACGTTGTGGACAGTAGGTAGACTTTTTCATAATTATAATGTATATAAAACATATAAAAAAAAAACCTTCAGTTTTTTTTACTTTGGCCTTCTGCGTTTTACTTTCTTCATATCAAATATTGCATTATAGATTCAAATTTAAATATATATTCCACAGTCACCCTCTAATTGTAAATTTCTTTAAATTTTAATTAATTTGTTAACCCTTTTTTCAATTTTGTGAATAGTGAGGGTGGCATGATTCCTTAATTCCACACAAGCTAACTTGCTTTTGGAGATCAGATTTGATTTGTAGGGGCTTATCCCACACTCACTATTCCCAATACCAGGTTTTTTGTCACTTTGTCTGTTTCTTGTAATTTTTAATTCGTTCAAACAATTGTATATATACTATTTTAACTTTTGACTTAAAAGTCTAATTCAGATTTTATAAATTTTTAAATCTTTTTAAATTGTAAGTTTACATCCACAATTTTTGTAGATGAGCACTGATGATGGCAAATAAGCCGAAAGCGCTTTGCATTAATAAAAAAGTTTTGCACGAAATACAAGTTTTTCCTTTTAGAAATTATAAATAGGTAAATCTATCATAAATAAAGATTAAGGAAGTTCAATCTTACAATTATACTACGAATCACGTCCTTATAGACCACATATGTAGATGTTTAAAGCAAGGCCAGTAAACTGATTTTTCAAACTACAACATTAAGTTCAAAAAAACTTTCAATTTGTAACTATTGTTTAATATAGATCATCCTAAAAATTCGATTTTCACAATTAGGAGATCAACAATTTAAAACTATAAATTCCTACCCAAAAACTATTTTGTGGGCCTAACCTTAGTACTCTTTAACATATCTACAGTAAAACCGCATGTTATCTATTTTAACCCCAAGTAACCCACCAATTGAAAATCATCACGACGCCACCCGAATTGCTTCGATTTTCCCATTCAACGCTCACCTGCGCCTGAGTTCAATCACCATTGACAGCTGTTTTTTGATTTATTTGTTGGTATTTTAGCAATTTAAAGTATTCTAGTTATTCAATTTCAAGTTCAAAATGCCACAATGTATCTTGAAAAATTGTATATACTTATAATACAAGTACCAATGTTATAAAAGTTAAAAAATATATTCGTTTTCAGCAGTAAATATTTATTAACGTTTTGATATAAAGCGCCATGCGTCGGCTTAATATGAAAACTGCATAAGTCCGAAATAAAAAATTTTACAGGAGAGACAAAAAACGAGTTTAAGGCCTTTTTAAAATTTAAATGTCGCCTAACAAAATACAAAACATTTGTTTACATTTTGAGTTTAACATAGAGTTTTAATTCGATATTTTATTCATTGCTTTATAAGTAACTGTAATTAGAAAATTATATACATTTTATAATAACAGAAAAAGCAAGCAAAACAAATTTGTTCAGAAGTTTCAAGTATTTTATCTAAAGCCAATTTTAACCTAAGAAAATGGAAGTCTAATCTTCCAGAGGTACTTCCAACAATTGGTGCCACATGCGATATTTTAGAATTTCATGCTGGCAACAATCAAGCAACTAGTAAAGTACTAGGTCTTTCATGGTCGACCCAAAACGACACATTAATGTACAAAATTAGTAATGTCGATACAACCAAATTAACAAAACGCCACATTTTAGGTAGAATTGCAACGATTTTTGACCCTTTAGGGTTACTCAGTCCCTGTATTATCGTAGCAAAATGTTTATTACAAAGGCTCTGGTTGGAAAAGATAGGTTGGGATGATACTGTACCAGCTCATATAAAAGATATTTGGTTAGAGTTTAGTGCGAGTTTAAATGTGCTAAATCAACTGATAATATCACGTCAAGTCACTGGGCAGGATCCAAGTGCAATTGAAATACATTATTTCTCGGATGCTTCTGAAAAGGCCTACGGAGCTTGCATCTACGTAAAATCGAAAAATGTTAAAAATGAAGTAACTGTCAAACTTTTGACAGCTAAATCAAAAGTATGTCCATTAAATGTTATAACGATGCCACGATTGGAATTAATGGCCGCTTTGACAATGTCAAAACTACTTGACAAGGTTATGAGCTCACTAAACAAGAACATAAGTAGAGTCATATGCTGGTGTGATTCTACTATAGTGTTAGGTTGGTTGCGAACGCCTCCAAGTTTGTTAAAGCCATTCGTAAACAGCCGTGTTGCTGAAATCCAAGAAGTAACAAAACATTTCCAGTGGCGTCACGTTCCGACAACTGACAACCCCGCAGATTTAATATCGCGAGGTGTTAATCCAAAATTATTATCAGACTGTAGTCTTTGGTGGAATGGCCCTGTATGGCTTATGAACGATGAGGCCAAATGGCCAAATTTAAAACTAGATATGTCGAACATACCGGAAATTCGCAAATGTCATACAACTACTGTTGTAGGTGAATTATTCCCATTTTCTCGGTTTTCTAATCTAATTAAAATTAAAAGAACAATGGCCTTTCTCTTGAGATTTGTTAAAAATTGTAAAAGAGAGAAGAGTGATACGAAATTTAAGTTTTTGACCGTAAATGAACTGAGTACTGCTATGACAGCACTTGTAAGATTAAGTCAAAATGAAAAGTACTCAATTGAATTAACAAGACTCAAAAAGGGAAAACCTTTAAAAGCAGACAGTAAAATATTAAGTTCAAATCCATTCCTAGATCCTAACGGTATAATTAGAGTTGGTATAATTAGAGTTGGTACAAGGCTAAGCATTTCTGATTATCCCTATGAAAAACGGCATCCAGCATTATTATCACCAGATCATCGCTTAAGTTACCTAATTTTTCAGCACGTGCACATTGAATTATTGCATGCTGGTCCGCAATTAGTTTTGGCTAATAGCCGTGACCAGTTTTGGATACATCGAGGTCGTAATTTAGTGAAAAAAGTCATAAGAAACTGTGTGGTTTGTGCTCGATTGCTCGATTTGACTCAAAACCTCTGCAACCAATAATGGGTAATTTACCTAAAAATCGGGTCAAAATTGCACCACCATTTTCCGTTTCTGGTGTCGATTACGCTGGACCCCTATTGTTAAAAGATCGTAAAGAAAGAGGCGCAAAATCATTCAAAGCTTGGTTATGTCTTTTCGTTTGTTTTATAACAAAGGCGGTACATTTAGAGTTAGTTACCTCTTTAAGTTCAGAGTCCTTTATTGAAGCTTTACGTAGATTTTCATCTCGTAGAGGAATACCGTCAGATATCTATAGTGATAATGGCACTAATTTTATCGGGGCATGTAGAGAGATGCGGGAACTTTACTCCTTTTTTAAAGAAAATATCGAGAACATTTCTGATGCTGCAGCCAATATAAACATAAGGTTTCATTTTATACCAGTAAACGCTCCAAATTTTGGGGGGCTTTGGGAGGCAGGTATTAAAAGTGTTAAACGCCACCTTAAGAGAATTATTGGATATACTGTATTACCCTACGAGAATATGCAAACTTTACTTTTACAAATCGAAGCTGTACTTAATTCTCGCCCTCTTTTTCCTCTATCTACTGACCCAAACGACTTGGTTGCAATTTATCCAGCACATTTTTTAATTGGTAGAACATTGCACACGGTTCCTGACGTAGATCTAAAAAATCAGCCTCAAAATCGATTGTCTTTATACAACCATATCCAACAAATGCAACAGCACTTCTGGGAGCGTTGGAGTAAAGAGTATATCTGCGAGTTACAAATAAGGTCAAAATGGAAAGAATCTCAAGAAGCTCTTAAGCAAGGTCAGCTGGTCGTAATAAAAGAGGATCATTTACCAGCAACTAAGTGGAAGTTAGGCCGAGTTTTAGAGTTCAAGCCAGGATTAGATGGTATTAAGAGAGTTGTGACCATCAGAACCAGCAATGGAAACATAACTAGACCGGTATCAAAGATATGTCCATTACCAGTTGAAAGCTGATCTTTTAAGGCGGGAGGCATGTTAAGAATCACCCTATATTTTTTTTTAGTTGTCATTGATTGTTTAATGTCATGAATTAATATCGTTGTCATTCATCTTTTTAAAAATAAAAAATACGTTAAAAAACTCTACGATTTATTCGATAGCAATAAACACTTGTCATCTTTTCTTTTCTATATTGTTTGATGGATTTTAAATCTACAGATATAGCATTCTATCAATACACTTTGACAATTTCTTTTCAAATATCTAAAAAAATATACATAATAAATAACCAGTACATTTGACTGTTCAAAGTTACAACTTACTTATGTTATGTCTCAAGAAAGTATATAAAGATGAATAATATTTTTGTGTCAAATGAAAATGTTTCAATTCTTACAAAATTTTATTCAATCTGGATAATTCATTTTTGAAAAAGAAATCTTGTACTATCTTCGAATAGCATTTAGAACCTCTCATCAAATGTTTTTAGAAGTCCTCGTCTTCCATAAATACTTTTTGGACTAGATATTGTTCCATTATTGCAGTATTATTTCAATAATCGGTAAGTAGTTGACTTTGCAATAACTGTAAGAAAAATGTTGAGTAATTTTATTTTTAGTTTGAAAGAAATGAGTAAAAATTACTGGTGGCTTGAGAAATTTTGGATATAACATCAAAAATTTTGGTTTTTGTATTATTATCCAATACCTATTTGTACATATTTATTATTTACTGCTTTTCTGAGAGACCTGAATGGCCTAAACTCATTCGTTTTCGTTGTTTTGATGGACTCGGCGAGGAACCGCTATAATTCGATGTAGAAGGACCCATTATCGTAGAAATTCAATACAATTGCTTCCTAAAGTTTTGTAAAGAACTGTTGTTAGGGAAATAAATTAAAAACTAAATAATATTGATGAGATATCAAAGCAATAACAAAACTTAAAATATAAAATGTCAGAATAGAACTGTCAATAATAACAATTATGTCAATTATCAGCTAAAAAGTAATGTGTGAAACTGACTGTAAACTGACCAATCAGCAGTCTACAGAATTGCCAACTTAACTTTAAATCGCTCCTCTTCTTCTTCTTTTCTTTTTTTGGGCTATGTTACTGCGAACAATTTACCCAGATATAGTTGATTTGCTTCTACTAGATAATGATTTTAAAGAAATTTAGAAAGGGTGGTTATTCTTCTATCATCCAAATGAGACAAGATGTATCGAATATCAAATGGGGCTGATAAACCAGCCTTCGTTAGTTCCAAATATACTTTTTAAAAACAGAGTATAGTAGGTTATATTGTTCGTATTAGAAGGGGATCACGTTATCTGGATAATTATACTTCACGTAATTTATAAATAATGGGCTTATGTAATATTCATTCTCTAATTTACACTCAATTTGGACTTGTGCAAAATTCATACAAAATAAAATAGCTTGTTTTAAATATATATTTTTTTTTTTCACAAAACTTGTAACAATAATATATTAGTCGGTCCTTAACTAATTTAAGTAGGATATTTTTAAAACTAAGAGTCTTTTAATCGTGTAATAAATTATCATAAAAGTGGTGATAGTTGCTCTCCATTGTTTTTTTCAATAACACTAGATGTTCGTGCTTTTATTTATTTATTTTTAGTTGGCTCTGAGATACAACTTAGGTAAAGCATCCAGAGGAAAATACGTTAGCTTATTGCTTAACCTTATTGGCAATTTTCTAAAAGTATCTGTATGGCGTATTTTGTAGTCAATAGTACCTTCTAAATCAGCCATACTCAACCTGCGGCCCACGGGCCTCATGTCGCCCTCCCAAATACTATTATTAGGAAGATGCTTTTTAAAACTATTGCTTTTTGTTTTTAAAATTTTGCGCGAAACGCGCGAAAACATTAACATTAAGCAATGAGTATCATGCTAATATTTTTGTTTTGCATTTTTGTGTTGTTTTATGTATTAAAGATCCCAACTAATTTATTTTAAATGGTGACCTACGGTCCTTATTTTTGAAACAAATTGTCCTTGCGACTTTTCAAGACAACATGAGGACCTTTTGAGAAAATACTTAAAACGTCACTCATTGTCCTTTATTTACATTTCAAAGAGGTGGCAACTCTAGTTATCACCTAAAAATATTGCGGCCCGTGTAGCATAACAAACAGATTTATGTGGCCCGAAAGAAAAAAAAAGTTGAGTACAGCTGTTCTAAATTATACTTTAGTACTCTTAGGTTAGTTACTGTCGGATCGCCTGGACGAATAGAGTTTATTAGTTTTATATCAGAAATTTTTTTAAAATAAATATGTTGTATATAGCTGACATTGTACGGTTTAGGATTTTTTTCGGACAGATCTGCAAACACTAATATAGTGAGCAGGCGCATTGAAATTTCTACCTTTTAACATACGCTCAATTGTGGAATGCATGGAGTCACAATCAATTTGGGTGTGACCCTCCTCTAAATATTTTTGTACAGTACAAACTTATGCAGTTACAGAAAGGTTAAGTAAAGCATTGGCCATGATACAGTTTTGGTTCTAATTCACAATGCCACATTTGACGCCATGTTAATAATAAGGACTTATGCTTCGAGCATATATATTTCATAGAGTCCGCATTCAACAGCGTTTGTTTGGGTTATGAGGGGAAATAGGTAGACACTATTTCCAGTGTCGCATCATTTTTACGGGGTTTGCAATAAATATAAATAATAAATTTGATATATACCTTTAAAATTTTTTAAATTATGCACATATTTTATAAACTTGCATTATTTAAGTAGGTATCTAGTAATGGTAAATTAATATTATTTATTATTTGTGATGGACAAATCAGATTTTTTTAATTCAAACATCAGAAAGTATATATCGGAAAAATGAAGTTGAAGAGCTTATATTTAAAAATCAAAAATATAAATAAATATTAGGTATATTATAAAAATATTTATGATATCTATTAACACACGTGTACGAGAATTACAATAAAAGAATTTTTTTTCAATTATTTATTAAACATAAAAATATTGTTCATAAAAAATGTTCAATAGATTACTAAACGATATACTACAAATAGAAATCAAGCTAATACTTAGGTACAGAAGCTTAAAATGACTTGTTTAATGAAAAATCACATTAGGTATATTTAATAAAAAATAATTATTGTCAATTTTTGTGGTTTATAAAAAATATAGTTAGTAAAAGGTAAGTATTTAAAAATAAAATTTATGTTGTATTAAAAAGTACTAAGTTACTTATATGCTTTCTTATTCTGCATTTTCTTTTTCTGCAACAGAGGCTTCATGGTTCAGATTACCACTGAAAAATTAAAAAAATTTGAACGATTAACCCACAAGTGCAGGGTTCTTTACCTTTTGGTTTCACCTGGAATTAATCTAGGTCTTTCTCCGCATCTAGTCTTTGACATAAACATATGTCCAGAAAAATGATTGAAACATAAAACATCACTATTTGAAATGTTTTCTGGAGTATTTTTTAATTTTAGTTTTACACCCTTCAGACCTCCCGTGCTACATCCCTAATCCGTCTGTAGTCTGACAGCACTGCAGCCTGCGGCTTATTATACCACCATTTGAAGGTCCTACTACTTTCCCATTCACACCCTCATTTATTCTCATTCATTCCACGTCGTCGATGGTTAAACGCTAGTTGGATGAATCCCATGGTGACACGGCCCATGGTGGAACCTCCCAGCGGTCACCCATCCACGACGTGACCGGAGAGATCACTGCTTAACTGTTGCGAGTAAGTGGATGCACACTAAGCTCGCGGCTAGCCTCTCCGGCTTTTAATATGTTTCATCAAATGCGTTTTTAGGCAGGATTAGTTGGAAACCTACAAAAAAATTTATTGATTTAACATCTTCAACATTATCATGATAAAATGAGTTAAAAACGAAGCGCTTGTTTATATTGAAAAATTGTGATTATTTTTTCCAAAATCTAAAACAATATTCCTCATACATAATACAAGTTCTTTAAATTTAATTCACTAAATTTACCATTTATTTTAAATTCATGTTTAACGGCCTTTTGCATTAAATGTAGGTACTTATTTTTCTTTTAAAAAAATTGTAGAGACGCTAATGGTTACTTACTTGTGAAATGACCTTGACGATTCCTTTTCGTATTTCTATTTAAAACCTACACAAACTCTCAGCAATGTTAAAATTTGTATCACTAAAGCAATAAAATACAAAAAATCACTTATAAACTACAAAAATAAGCTAGAAATTAATGAAAGTCAAAAATCAAATGACAGTTCAGACAATTTCGAACGATTTGACATGCCAAGCAAAACAAAACAGACCAATGGGAAAGCTGGACACTATTTTTCCCCCTGTACCAAAAAAAAGTCCATTTGGATGATGGCTCTACTCGAAGGACTTATGCAATATTCATACGCATGTCAAAGTTAAGGACTTATGCAGATTTCATAGTGGTGTTTTTAGCGAAATCTAGTGACAATTTTCGTAAACTAAGAATATATTTCTGTAGATTTAGCCGCAGTGAACCAGATTCCGCCAAAATCGCAAAATCTAAAAAGTTTTCATATTAAGCCGACGCATGATCCTTTGAGCTGAATACTTCAGATCCGCATTAAGGGGTTTCAATTTTCAATAAATATATTAAGCATCAAAACATATTTCAAAAATCAGATTTCATATTATTTTCCTAAATTTACAAAAGAGTAAAATTTTGAACATTTAATTTAAATAAGAAGTAAATAGGCATTGTGGCTAATGAAATTATGTTTTTAAAAAGTAGTTTTATAATAATATTTACTTTTTGGTAGATAAATAAGAAGTAAAGAAGCATATTTGCTAGCAAAATTTTATTTTTATAAGGTATTTTTATAAGAATATTAGATGAAATACAGGATGATCTACTTAAAATTTCAAGGTTCATCTTATTTGCGTTCAAATCGAAAGTGACATTTGAATCTTAAGTCTTAGAACAAAGTAAAACGCGCAATATGATCTGGTATAAGCAAAAAAAATACTAAAGTTACGGAAGTTAGTCACATTGTTAATAAAATGTTACATTATAAACTCGAACAAAATTTTCGTATACTAAAAAAATCGAAATTCTAGCAATATACAATCGAATGCGGTTTCAAAGATAACGGGATCAAAAAATCCGAATTTCTAAATTTTGGAGCTAAATGCTCGGATAAAAGCAAGCGACCGATATGGGTTACAAGAATAATTGATTTATAGATTATTCTGATATTTTTTTATGAAAATCGATTTATCCTTCAGCCATTCTACACGCATCAGGTATATATTTAAGGCGAAATGTTGCATTTATGAGGTATGTCAATTTAACAATAGCCTTTCGTGGTAGTTTCTTTAATATTTCTCCAGTAATAAGCTCATATCCTGGGGCTTTCTGTAAGTTGATGTTTGTCTGAATTTCTTTCGTAACTTAATTGGGAGGAACTAGCTTAATTTCAAGTTGTTCCATATTATGGATGGTCTCATTAGGAGTGTCTTAATTTTCATCTAATTGGAACGTATTTTGTAGGTGGTCAGCGAAAATATCAGCTTTTTGTTGATTGTCTCTTGCCCATTTGTTATCTGCTATTCTGATAGAAGGACAGTGTTAACATGAATTTTTCATCTTTTTAGTTGCTTTCCAGAGTGAATAATCAGTTTCTTTATCATCTGTTAGCCCTACTAGGTATCTGTTGAAGGATTCTTCTTTGTGATTTAAGATTTCTCTTCTTAGCAGTGGCGGCTCGTGGGGTGGTTCACAGTGACAGAACATAGGTATCAGTACAGATGTATGAAAAAACTTTTAGTGTTTTAGAAAGTTTATAATATACCTTTCTAAAACACTAATATTTTTTTATCTATATCTGTACCGGGATCTATATTCTGCTACTGTGAACCCCCAAAATTTTGGTCACGAGCCGCCCCTGCTTCTCAGTCTTTGAGTAGCCCTATTTAATATATTTTTATCTTCTGGTAATCTTGTCATCTGCCATTTCTTTCTTAGTTTTAAATATATTAGCATATTTTTTAAAGATAAGCAACTTTTGGACTTTCCCAAACCTTGCCATTCCATCAAACATGTGACAAGTTTTTTCAGAGTCAATAACTGCAGGTAAGTTTTTTTTAGCAATGTCATATTGCTCTAAAATATTTCCCAATGAACTCTTATTTGTGGAGATGCGGAGATACCCATTTACTGTTAGAGAAATCGGAGAGACTGCCAGCATAATTAATGCTTCTGCACAGATTCTTTGATAATAAAATATTTTGAAAAAACTGTTAACCATGCAAGGATTGAGAAGTCATATTTTGATATCATTTTTGTCATAGCTTCTTGCAACAACAAATCCGTAATTAAAATTTTAAATGAATACTTACCTAACTATATTCAGCATTCAGCTTTAACATGATGAATGCAGATATAATAAAAATGCAAAACATATCTATATTTCTTCCCAATTTATTAGGTACTTTAATATGTTACACATACCATAAACAGATAATAATATGACACATTCTCCATTGGCACCTAATGAAAAAAATCTTAGTATATCAATAATGTGATGCATCATCCGACACGTAGAGAGAAACAGAGCTATGCTACGTTTAAAGGCAAAGAGAAAGATACACTAACAGCCGTATGCATAGTCGATCGCCAGCGACTCGCCAGAGATTAATTTCGGCGTATCGCTGGCGATACGCCGAAATGAATCTCTGGCGAGTCCTGGCGATCGACTATGCATACGGCTGTAAAAGTCGATGAAATAGTAGCTAAAATTTTTGATTGTATGAAGTTTTTAAACAATTATTTTAAATTAATTTCATCATTTATTTATTTAAAAAATATATCCGAAATTAAGAGGTAGACAGTGAGATGTGAATTATAAATTAACTGTTATATTATATAGTTTTTTACTTATATATTTTTATATTATTAATTTATGCTTTATATACTTCTAATTATTTTTTATAAGGAATTTATTGTATTTTGCAAAGCCTTACTGTTTGTAATCTGTAGTTATATATACTGTACTTATACCTTCAATTTTCCACACAAAAAAATCATTAAAGTAATTACACCCTATAAAACATTATTCGCCTTCATATCGGATAAATCAATATATCATAAATAAAATATTGTGAGAGAGTCAAATAGATTACATACATTTCAGCACTGAGAGAGACGTATAGAAAGTCGATTGACTCCGTCCAATGCTTGCTTTTTTGATAAACCCATCACTAATTGTTTATTGCTATATCTTTGTTAATTTAAAAGTAAAAAATATAGGGAGAGAACTCTTACCTTGTCAAAACATAGGCGAAACTTTTATGAAGAATATTTTTTTTCGTTTAGCCAGGATCTAGATCCTATAGGGCCTATACAGAGGTGAAATTATTATGTGTAGTGTGCGCTGTTCGAAGAAAGGGCATGTTTCAAGCCAATGTTGATATATTCCCAGAAAAACTCTTTAAAACAAGTTATTTGAAAAACAACCCATGACCAATCTGCAGGTTATCTGACTGTCCTTAGTCCAAGGGCCGAGCGTCCAATACCATAGGACATAACTTAAGTGGCAGATTACGGATTTCCTGTAACAGTAAGAATAATTCCTGCTAAGGAAAAACTTAAGCGTTAGGTTAGCCTCAAATATAAAGAGATCTAAGCTTTTCGAACAAAAAGCAGAAATATTGGATTTTTCTAAATTATTAGACATGTTTTGTGACGAAACTTTTTTAATTACGACAAAACGAATGTGTCCTACGACTCAGAGTCAAAAAAGTGTTAGTACGAAGCTGTACTAAACGTGTAAAAAGAGTCCAATAACATTCTCGTTCAAGAATAGGCATTATGATCTGTGAACATGCAAATGGATTACTTTTTTCACCGATGGTTATAAACAAAGACCAAAATTTACATTAGGTTTGTTGCAATAACGATCAGAAACCAGCCGTTAAGACCAGGACACTGCACAGTAAATTATAAGGAACCCATAATCCTTGTGCCAATGACTGGTTTTGGATCATTTTTGGAACAGACCTATTAACAGCACAAGTGATTGGTTTGAGAAGAAATGAATTAAGGATTAGTTTTTTCAAATTTTATTACCGCACGTTAAACAAACCTATTCAGGATAAATAACCATAGTTATTAATGAAACTTTAGTATCACTTTTTCTCCTGCTGTTATCAAAGCTGCAAAAGAAAACAAATTATACATGGCCCAACTGATTCAAATTTTTGGTAACACTACTAACACCACTACATATATTCATTCAAGGCGAGGCCAGGTCTGTCACATACAGAGTGCACAAAGGTTCATAACCCATAAGCAGTTTGCATGGACGCGACTACAGCGAGCTATATAAAGAGTTGGAGAACGACCAAATAATGGGAATGCCTTCAGACGAAATGCTCCCAAAGTATAGCTTTCAAAAGCAATATAAAGTAAGTATACCAGATAGGGAAGCGTGGACGGGAGGACCTTCTATTCACGCAGATTTTACCTGGTATATAAACGGCTCCAAAACCCATAAAGGTTCAGGAGTAGGTATATACAGTACCAAGCCAAAGACAAGAATCTCAATCAGCTTAGGTAAACATGCGACAGTATTCCAGGCAGAAATAGCAGCGATACATCACTGCGTATAAGAAGTATTAAGACAGAAGGTAAATGGAAAAACCATTGTCATATACTCAGATAGTCAAGCGACTTTAAAAGCACTCAGTTCCATGCAAGTTCTCTCAAAGCTTATGTAAGACTGTTTGGAAGCCCTAACAGAGCTGGCTAGTCAAACAGACTAACCTTAGCCTGGATACCAGGCCACAGGGGACATAAGGGCAATGAAGAGGCTGATTTACTAGCCCGAGAAGGAGCCTCAAATGCTCTTATTGGACCAGAACCCTTCTGTGGTATAACAAAAACAACTATCAGAACATGCACAAAGCAGTGGATGTTTAAAAAATCTCAGGAGTGGTGAAAAAACTCACCAGGAGAGAGACAGGCCAAAGAGTTCTTAAAAGGACCCTCGCCTAAACTCACCGAGCATCTACTAAGCCTTAATAGGAAAAATACTAGAGTACAATATCGGTCTAACAGAAGAGACCTTGTGCCGATTCTGCCAAGAAGAGGAGAAAACGGCAGAATATGTATTGTGCTACTGCGAAGGTCTAGCAAGACAGATTCCTTACACTTGGAAAAGAAAAACTAAGGGCAACTAGCTATACCGGTGAACTACTTTCCAGTCTATGGAGTCTACTACAAAAGACCGAATTAGATAAGGTACTCTAAACAATGATTAAAGGATATCCACAATAGATCTGAAAAGGACGAGGTGGGAGAGGCCACACGGCCCATAGTCCTAATTAAATCTAATCTAATCTAAAACAGGTATTAGAAAACCCTCAAAACCTTCACCCTTTTATATTTAAGAGGAGTTGTTTTTAACTCCTAATATTTGTTAACTTTGTAACCATTTGTAGTTATTCTATTAAACAAATAAATATAAGTTTTCTTTGAAAATTAAAGACTTTTATTGATTATTTTTACAAAAAAGACCAATTCACAATTCGTAATCAACTAATATGGTGATAAAAACCGGTCAAAACTAATGCAATAATTTAATAATAAATGTATTTTTTGTTTTAAATTGTCTCTACAGAATGAAATATAACTTTTCACTAAGAATACCAATCCCATTTCCATTGAAACAACCAACCGGCATTGTCTTATTTATAACTTAATCTTGCCATATCCCAAACATCCAAATCATCCGAATTGGTTTCGCAACAGTTGCTAAGTAGCTCTAAGATTGTCGAAACTATTTGCGGGACTATTATTACCGATAGAGCGGTAAATTATTGGGCCTAAGCGTTGGTAATTGTTTTACTTTACGACATACACGCCGTATAAACACAATTAGAAGCACAAGGCGCCCCTAACCAACGGCGGCCATTGTTTGAAGATGCGACACATGATCTACAACTTTGTTAAGATCCTGGCTATTGTATCCTTTCGATGCTATTTCATCTTATTTGAGAATGTGAGAAATATTTTTCGGTTAAATGTTATATCGTTTGCAGGATCGGTGTAGGTATGGATTTATTAAAACAAGGTCAAAATTATAATATAAAATTTGGTATAATCGACGAAAAATTGTGTGCCAAAATTGATGACTTTTTTATGATCCGAAAATTAAAATTGTCAGTTCATATTAGAATATTAATTGCTTTCAGACATGTACTGCGATAGGTCATCAGATCAGCATCGAAGAAAATACATTAAAATAACTCCGTGGATTACTAACTCCATGCTAAAATCTATAAATAAAAAATATTATGTTTTAAAATCTACAGAATGGTAAAAATATTATTAAAATAAAAATAACAAAAAATATTTAAAAATAAATTAAATTCATTGATTTAGAAAAGTAAATTCAAAGTCTATAGAAACGAAATACATGAATATTTATCTAATTCTAAAAACTTTTGTTCTGTAATAAATAAAGTTACTAATAACAAAAAAATAAACAGGAATAAACACGATCCTTTAGATATTTAAATTTCCTTTTCTTTATTTTAATCTTACAAAAGATTATAAATTATATATACACTTCCCCAATAAATTAACGCACCATCGAAAAATAACAAAAACTTTAAAGTAAATATTTGTTAAAACAACTTGTCTGTTTTGGACGATTTTTTTAAATGACAGGTTGCCTCTTCCACAACGTCGGTTTGCTAACTGTGTTTGCATAAAATCCTCTTTTTTATTAATACAGGGTGTAGCAATTAGAGCGTGATTTTTTCATAAAAATTGTAACATCCTGTAGAGCGCAATAGTTATATTACCAAGTTCGCATTGATATCACAATTTAGCCTTATCTTCTCTTAACAATTTTATTTTTTATTTACTCCATTATGTTTCCTATTACACGAGAAACTCAATTTTATAACTTAACATGACTTTATTCATTTGCATTAGCATTATAAGCACTAAAGTAAGTAGCATGCTATGGAAAAACCAGTAATTGTCAAATACAGATGCGTATTGTCAGTATTTAGTCCATTCGCCATTTTTTGCAAAAAAAAATTATTAAACAATATGCCACGAAATCTTACTCGCGAAGAATGTGCTCAAGCTTTAATATTGTTTGAAGAGGGTTGGAGTTACCGAAGAAATGTTGAATGATTTGACGTAACCCACACAACCGTTTCACGAGTTATACAAATATATAAAGAGACTGGAAATCATGGTCGTAGGCCGGGACTAGAAAGAAACCGAGTAACTACTTCGATTCAGGATCGATTTTTAAGACTGTCAGCATTAAGACGACGTTTTTGTAACAGCTCGGATCCTTCAAACCCATCTTCGGGATACTAATAGTTTAGAAGTTTGTAAAGAAACTGTTCGTCAGCGACTAAGGGAACATAATTTAAGGCATAGAATAGCTGCTCGAGGTCCAGTTCTAACTAGAGTTCATCGCAGAGCAAGGTTAAATTTTGCCAGAGAGCATCGTAACTGGTTAGAGGCTGAATGGCAACAGGTATTATTTACTGATGAGTCTCGATTTTGTCTGTATAACAATGACAGGCGTATGCGCACATACCGACGCCCTAATGAACGGTATGCTCAGTGTAATTTCTCACATACAACATTATTTGGAGGAGGATCTCTGATGGTCTGGAGAGGCATTTCTTTGACTGGTCGCACAGAACTTGTAATCTTAAATGGAAGCCTTACAGCTGACAGGTACATATTGTTGATGCAAGATAATGTCAGGCCTCATGTTGCTCGAGTTGTGAGAAATTATCTAAAGGAAGTCGGTATTGCTACCATGGCATGTCCAGCTCGGAGCCCGGATTTAAATCCGATAGAAAATCTCTGGGATACTCTTGGGAGGAGATTACAAGAGGAATGTAATCTGAACTCTCTGGAAGATATACGGCAGAGACTTATTCAAATATGGGAAGAATTAGACCAAAATGACATAAGGTCTCTTATTTTAAGTATGGGCCACCGTTGTCAAGAAGTTATTCGTGCCAGAGGCGGAAATACTCGCTACTGACACTTATTTTGTTACATTTTGTTTCGTGTTTTCATTGTTAAATTTTAATTTTAATTGTTAATAAAATCATGTCATGTTATAAAATAATGTTTCTCAGATAATGACAAAGATAATGTAGTAAATAAGAAAAGAAATTGTTAAGAAAAGATAAGGCTACATTGTGAGATCAATTCTAACTTGGTAATGTAACTGTTGCACTCTACAGGGTGTTACAACTTTTATGAAAAATCACGTTATAATTGATACACCCTAAAAATTATAACTCTCATCAATACGATGTAGATATACAAATTAATTAAACTTCGTTGTTTTGTTCGCAATGGACCCAATGTTGGTAACCTCCTTTTTGATAAGACGAATATAGCAAATGAAATTACCAAACGATTTGTTCAAACGGGAAAATAGGTAGTAAAATAATAAAGATCCTTATTATAATTATAAGAAAAGAAAAACGATTCTAAATTCATTTGTACTTGCCAAAATTAAATTTGATGAGCTCAAAAAAGAAATAAAAATTATTTCAATTAAAAAAGCAGTTCGAAGATAATTTAAAAAAAGAATAACAACAAAATTACTCTTTAAATGTATAGAATACTTTTTTACCATTGTATTGTAATGTAAGCCTCTTTCGACCAGCTCTTCATGTTCTTATTTTTCTTATTTTAGATCTCTTACGATCTCCACTTTTACGTGTAATAAGAATATTCGATGAAATGAGTAAACCTTAGAAACTTCCCTATGGGACGATTATGGTATTGTTGGTCGTAATTATTCATTTGTTCTAGAATTCACTAGAATGATCACTACACCGTCTAGAAAACGATTTTTGAAAATCCGCTATTTTATAAAGTAGTTGGATCCATGAGAGGTGGTGAGATTAGAATGTGGTAAAAACTTCTGATCAATGCGAGAACATTAGGGTTGGCCACATTTTTATATAAATTGACTGGTAGGTTATTCCAATCAGTTAGTTTAAGTTGAGACATTGCTGCGAGCAGCAAATAATATCTTACATATAAATTAGTGAATAAGTAAATGGTATGTATAAATGTTAAAGAAGGAATATATCCAACTGCCTTTAGAAGAACCTAAGTGATACCCAACTAAAGGGTGTCACTATATTCGACTGACAACGTCCTACTCCAGAGAGCTCTCGTTAACTGATGAATTTTAATACAGTAACATGTACCCTTACAGGGCCTGTTTACCGAGATACAGGGTGTTAAAAGTTTGATATGAAAACTAAAAATTTTCCATAACTCAAAAACACTTTTAAATGTGACCAATATGCTTTTTAAGAAAGTAGTATTATGGCAGGTACTAGGTTTTAAAAAATTTAACCAGTGGCGAGCTTTTTTTTTATTCTCTGTTTACTTGGTATTTAAGCCCTTCAAGGGTTTGTGTTTAATTTATCAATTAGTGGAATTCGAATCAAAATCAACAACTATTTAACTATTTATTAAAAAGTAAAACATTTTTTTTAAATAGCTACTACAATATAAAATAAAAAAGGTAAAACATTAAATTAAAAAAATGGCGGGTGGTAATACTGAACATTAGGGTGGAGCGACATTTTCAATTTTGGAAATTTAAAATGCCTGTATTAAGGAAAGTTGTGTTTTAGCAAAAGAGAACAATTATATTTTTTTCCAATTTTTTACGCCACTCTTTCCACCTCCCCCCACCCCCTAAACATTTTATAATTTTTTTCTCTCAATTTGAAAACGCATGTGGGCGGAAAAATAAGTGCATGAAAAATGCGTTTTGTGGTAATTTTTGTAGAATTTTATGTTGTTCCCTTTCTCCTCCCCAACTTCCTCCAAAATATTAAATATATTTGTTAACAGAAATTATTATTTATGCCGATGCTTGTGTGACTCGCGTCAAGATTAAAATAAATGAAAATAATATATGAATATTAGAATTGTATTTAACGTATATCTATGGAAAAATAAAAACACAAAAGGCATATAAAATAAAACATACATTAGTTCCTAAAATCTTTTTTCGTTTCGAACTTTGGCATAAGATTTCTCGACTCAAGTGTACTTCTAATCATGGGCGTCGTTTGGGGGGGGGGGGGGGGGGGGGGGGGCAAGGGGGGGGGGGCAGTTGCCCCCCCCCCTGGCTTTTAGCGACTTAATCAACAACGCGTAAGATATGCATTACGAACAACAATCTTATATAGAAATAATAATATTCAGGCTAATATAGTTGAAGAATATTGTAGGTTGAATATATTTATTACATATCTGGATTCTCTTATTACGTCGCTTACATTACGCTTTTCCGAAGACTCTGTTAGTTTTTCCTTAAGCCATCCCAAAAGCATAAAAGCAATACTTTTTTCACTACTGTATAGAAAATGAAAGCCTTGGAAAAAGTTTGAATTGACAATTTTGAAGCTGAATACCAAACTGGAGTACGAAAGAGCTTTCTGCACACAATGAGCTCTCCATTAATGATATAGCATCCAAACATTGTGAATTTTATCCAGACATACAAAGTGCTTTAAAAAATATTTATGGCTCTTCCACCAACGACAGAGTTCATCGAAAGAACTTTTAGCACGCTAAGGCATGTTAAAACATGGCTGCGATCTATTCGATCAGTGAGAAGTCATGGTAGGGAAAGCAAAAGCGATAGTAGCGCAAGCTGCGGATAATTCGAGTACTTTAGGGCGATATTTTGCAATTTTGGCGTATCAAATACACGTATACATTTTACTTTTTACTAAAAAATAGGTTAAAAACAATAAAATGAGCAACCAGAGTTGCTATGTTGCAAATTGTACTAACAAAAAACTGTAAATTATATAAATTTTCAGTAACAAAATCGAAATTAAATAAAAAAAATAAATACACAGCTGTATAATAAGAAGAAAAAAACCTTTATTTTTGTAATAACAGTAATACTGGAAATAATAGACATCAGAAAAGGTTTTAAATAAACAATAACTTATTATTTTATGATATTCTTCAACATCCCTTAAGTATTAAATGTTTAGCAAATGATTAGATTTTTGCCTTTAATTATTGTATATGGCTAAAATGCAATCTTGTGACTTATTGATAGGAAACCAGTTTTAATCATTAATTTCTATGGGTTCTTTCGAACTAAAAATAAAGAAAATATAAATTACAATCGAAAATATACCAATTATTTTTGTTAATACGTTTTAATTCTACGTTGTTATATAATAGTAGTGTTTTTATTTTGACATTATTTAACCTATTCTTCAATGACAACTTATTAGGCTTAGGCAAGATCTCATACATTATCTCGTAAATACCTACCTATGTTTTATTATTGATTTTTATTGATTATAATACTTTTTTTAGCTGAAGTAATAAAAATATATAATAATATTATTAATAATTCTTTCACTTGTTTTATAAATCCATATACTTTTATTTTGTCATTTTTTTGTTGGGTTATTTTATTTATTAGAGACTTGTTATGACAACTTAAGCATCAGTTCTGTCAAATAGGTCATTGGCACTGTTAGGATTACTAACTACTACAGTTCCACTCCCCCATAGCTTCGCTATTCAGTGAGATATCAGATTAATTTTGTTCTGTTTGAAAGACTTTCTTATGATGGATTCAATTGTTCTGTGACGTCATGGCTTACTTCCGATTTTTCCAAAAATAACAGATTTTTTTTTATTTTCTAAAGGAAACCCTCTTTTATTGTTAATTTTAAATTTGTGGGACATTTTTGTATAATAATCGTGTATTGACAATTTTCTGTCAGCTGTCAAAATGGCTGCCATATTGGATAATATTTTTTCTAAATATGTTACTATTAATTCGTTTATGGAAAAACATATAGGAATGTACGAACTTTATAAAATCTTTTTAGGCTTCAAAATTCCCATTGAGACCCATTTACCGTATACCAGTGGCGTATCTAAGCATTTTTATTATTAGCAAACCGTTTAATAATTTATCCGCTTTTATCTTCGTTATTAATTGAGATATCGGAATGAAAACTTATTTGTTTAAAAGCTTGGGACAAATACTCTCATGTACTGGATTCAATTGGTGTGTGACTTCATGGCTTACTTCTGTTTTATCGGAAATAACAAAATCTCAATTTATTTTTAATTTTTAAATAGAAACCTCCGTTTTTATTGAACATTTGAATTTTAGAATCATGTGTTGAAAATTTTTTGTCAGCTGTCAAAATGATCATCATATTGGAACATATTTTTTTTAATATGTTAGTGAGACAATTTTCAATACACGCTTCTTATACAAAAATACCCCAGAAATTCAAATTTTCAATAAGAAAAAAGGGTTTCATTAAAAAATAAAAAAATTAATTGCGATTTTCTATTATTTCTGGAAAAACCGGAAGTAAGCCATGACGTCACAGAATAATTAAATCCATCATAAGAAACTTCTCTTTTATGTTTCATTTTCTTTGTTTTCCAATAAATAAACATACTAAATTTTTTCAAAATTTGCCCCCCCCCCCCCCCTATAGAATTGTGTAACGACGCCCATGCTTCTAATTACACCATCCCTACGATTTTTATCACACACAGTGCTGGAAGCTTGTGTTACAAGCTTAATATCCCTTTCAACGGCTTGTGTGTGACAGGGATAGTCTTTAATATGCAAAATGGCAGACGACTGAGGTTCTTCTACTATTTGCCATAAATGTTCTTCGGATAAACGCTTGGTAATAGGAGGTTCACTGTAGCTTAAATTCTGCCAGTCAACTAGGTCATAATAAGCATTCGCATCAAAATTAAACTCTGGAATAGTAAATTTTCGGATATCAACGGTAATGCCACAACAGGACTTTCATTTCTTCAAGTTTTTAAAATTCTTAAAACGGCAAGTTTTCTTATGGTACTGTTTTTGTCCCATAACATGCTTATTAGAATATTTTCAGGATGGCCAAAATATCCATTCCTGTGAATCACAGGATAGACAACAGTTTTTAATTAATCTGGTAAATATTTGCATAATCTAATAGTTTCAAATACATGCTTCGCCCCGTAAACGCACGAAGGTTTTGACTTTATTACAAATCACATCGGAGCGTAAACCTTCAGTGATTAAGCATTCCTGGATTACGTTTAGATAGACTTTCAGAACATGTGCCATTTATAATTGCCTGGCAAATGTCAAATAAATATTTTTGATTGGTTCCCAAATCATCGAAGGAAATATTGGGAAGTGTACTGCCAATAACTTGAAATTTAGCTATGGAAAGCTTTTCACACTCATTAAGAGCTCGTCCAATGGGTCCTTGAAAAGCACAAGGACCAGATGTATTACCATCTAAATGTTGAATTAAGTGGCGTAACGGTAATTCGTTAGCATGAAGCTCGCATATAAACCATTGCAATGGTCTTTTAACTTGATGTTCCAATAATGTTATGACTCCATCTTTATGTCCCGTATTTAAACTAGTACCGTCGCAACCTATAACTTGCAAATGATCAGTCGAAATAGATGACAAATAAAAAAACTCCAGCATACTTTTCACAATATTTTGTGCAGACTCACTGACAGGAGAAAAGTGCCCAAGATAAATAGAATCAGGTTCTTGTAGTAAGACTATATGTTCCTAGTGCTAGTTCGTTTTCGTTTGTCAGAAAAAACAAGGTCTTATCCTTTCTACCATTAAAATAAATACCTTTTAAAACTATTGCATCGCTCTGTAACTTTTGAAGCTTTTTTCGTTGATTGTCACGAGCTCTTTTTACTTTATGGCGATCAATAACATTTTGATTGTCTTCATTTTTAATTACACCGTAATCTTGTAATACAGCTGACGCTATTGCTGCCCCTGCTCTATCTGATACACCGTAGCGATCTAGGGCTTTTGATAACACCGGAAGATTTTTTAGATTTCGAAGAGGTACTTCAGATATTGCTGATGTACTCGGTTGACTTACATTAAGTTCATTTTCTAAAAATTTTGGAGTCACATTCTTTTCTTTATATTTAGATCTAACATTACTTTTCTCAATGGAGGTAATAACACTTAAACTAAATTGAAACTGCTTATTCTTATACTTGGGTATTCTTTTCTCTCTCTTTCTATGTAAAATTAAACGTTTTTTGTCGACATGACTTATTACCATATTTCGATTAGTTCGTTGATCTAGCAAAAAGGACCGCTCTTTCAGCGGAACCTGCAAATAAGATGCATTTTTTTGTTTATTTAATTTTTTTAGAGTAAAGTTTTATATAATTATGTTTTATAAATAGCTATATATAAAAATGTACATGATCTCAAAATAGAAATAATTTATAATAAATGCGGGTTAAACGAGGGGTAAAATAACAATAAATTAAGGGAAATACTTAAAAAGGGCAGGTTTAAAGAGTATTATCACAAGAAAGTATATCTGTTCTGTTTATTTATCAAGTATTGTTTAAGGTTACTATTGAATACATTTATTGTTTTTTTTTTTTTAATTTCTTTATGCAGTCTATTACATTTTTTAAACGTTTAATAAAAATTTTATTTTGGGAACTTTAAGTAATGGCTTGCCATACATAAAAGTCAGATTGGCTTCTTGTACTTTAGTTGTGATATTTCGAATTATATTGAATTTTTTCTAATAGATCTGATGCGATGGTACTGTCATTTTTATTTTATAAATAAATATCACTCATGTACTGAACATAATTATTGGGAACTGAAAGCCAATTTATTTCTTTTAACATAGTTGCAACACTCATCCTTCTGTCCCTTATTAATATTATATAAACAGGCGAAGTAAGGAGCCCAAATATTTTACATGAGCAGTCTTAAGAGGTAAAAGGGCCAATCATTATTGGATAAATTGCTCAAAAAGGTTTGTTAACCTTAATCAAAAGGCGATATAGAATGGTTTTAAAAATCAAGGCTTATGGAAGTATTAAGTGTAAGGGTTAAAGAAAAGGTCCTTTATTTCTCACAAGTCAATTTAATTGGCGACCGGTTTCGAAGTTGTCACTTCATCATCAGGCACACCTAAATGGAATGTCAAGGAGTCAGTTGTAATAAAAACAATTATAAAAGCATGAACGGACTTTAACATATACAAAATAACAGAAAAAACACATAGGAGATAAAGGCGAACCCATAGCTAATCCTGTTGTCTGTGTAAAAATTTCATTATTAAAGAGGAAGAAGTTTTGTTCAAGACTAATTGTTAATAAGTTCATAAGTTCCAACAGTTCTACATCTGGTAAGGTAGATAAAGACAAAGTAGTAAAAAGATTTGATACATCTAACGAAACTAAGTAATCTGTGTCAGTGACATAAACATCTTTGATTTTTTCTATCAATTGTACACTGTTCTTTACTGTATGAACAAAATAATCCTTGTAGTGTTCTTTAAGAATATCATTAAGCCATTTTGAGGTGTAATATGTTGGGGAATTGACGAAGGACACCACAGGCCTTATTGGCATTTCATCATAAACATCCGACTTATGTATTTTTAAGAGACCGTATAATCGAGGAATAAGTTTATGATCAGGTTTGAATTTATTGAAAAGAGTAGGAGTTATCAAATACTTACTATTCTTAAGAACGTTCTTAAATTTAGTGTTAAATTTATTTAGTGGGTTATTGATAGTTGTAAAATCGTTAGTATTTAAGAAGTTGTAAACTTTAGAAAGATAATCAAATCTGTTCATTACAATGAGACAATTACCTTTGTCAGCTTTGGTTAATATTAAATCGTTGTTTTTGATTTTTATAGAGATGCTTTTTTAATTTATCATTGTAAGAACCTGAGGTCAAAGTATTGTTGGGCAAATTAATATTTTCTTTTTCTTTTTTAAGCAAATTGATTACATCATTTCTAAGCAAGTCTTTATTAGCTAAATCAAAGTTTTGTAAAATTGATTCTGTTTCAACCGCTAATAGTTCTAAATTGTTTTTATAAGAATTATTGTTTTTAATTAAAGGATTGAACTTAATACCTTTTTTAAGTAACTCAACTTCTTCAACAGTAAAAACACAATCAGAATAATTTATGAGAGGTGTATGGAAATTAACAAAATGGTCATGTATGGACTGTGATTGATTAGGTTTAATTGTCTTAAGAGCTTGTAATTTCTTGTTTAGTGTTCTCATCTTATTAGTGTTGGAAATTAATTAAAGTATCTAAGTCATGTAAAAAGTTATTCAACACTATAAAGGGCCATACCTCTTTCAGTAAATCGTACATAGATTTTAACCTAATATCCAAAAAGTACAATTTCCTGTATTGTAATCTGATTTCATCCTTCAGCATTAGTGACTTCAATCTGAAAAGGCATCTTCTACTACCAGGGGTGATCTGCTCCCTATTAATCTTGATAGTTAAAAATCTAGGTGTCAAATTTTCTTGTAGGCAACGGTTATTGAAGTAAATATTACAGCTGACTTTCATTCTCTTCATGGCAAACGATCTGTAGCTACTGGCTAAAGTTGCTGGACTGGCAGTATGATTTGGAGTGAGGGTAGCCATATGTGAGTAGTAGGGATTAAGTGTAACTTAATGTACACTTAATCCCTACTACTCACATATGGCTACCCTCACTCCAAAGCTTATGGATGTCATCACATGGTTTAACCTAATTAATGCCAATGCTTCATAAACCAAAAAATTCAACGTCCTAATACTACTATCGGCTTTCGGTCTTTCGTTCCAAGTTAAATCATTTCTCGTTTCTGTTACGCTACGAGTTTAGCCTTGTGGGCTTCAGTCTCTATAAGGTGGGAACCACCATTTTAGCGTCTCTCGAATTTAAAATTGCTTAGCGGCTAGTAGCCAAGATCATCGCAGTTGGTAACATGTAAGCTCGATTCAATTGCATGTACCTCTCTAACAAGTAATCAACAGAGTGAAGAATTAGGCTGCCTTCAGCGACATCTAGACAATCACACATTTACCCAGACCCAAGCCGCTATGGCGGCAAAACAACCATATAAGAGCTAGGCGCCCCTGCTAATATAAATGTTCTGAGCAAATGATGTAAATATGTAAAAGATAATGTAGTGCTGTTGTGTTCGTCTTCCTAATAAAACAAACAGTGCTACAACATATGTCCCTTTCCATTATTACTGATCGTCAAAGAAACTACAACCAGCAACCTCTAGGATACGTATCTGTATCTGTAACGTGTGGAGGGTGGGTTACCCCCACGGCACTTAGGCCTCATTATGCCCATTGTGCATCCTCCTAAGATGATAGGCACCTCCTAGCTCGTGATCCTACAGATTTAATGTAGTTGACAACGTCGCCAAGAGGTGCTTCTCTTATATCGGCCGACGATAGCCGATACTCGCCGAACACAAATCTTCTAATAAATGAGAGCATCAGGCAATCGTTATGGATATTCTCGATGGTCTCATCTTCTCGTTCGCACCCTCTGCAGAGTGCGGATTCTGACAGCCTCATGATATGGAAATGCTTTCGTACTTGGCAATGACCAGTCAGAATGCCTGTGATCAGACGCAGATTCTGTCTAGTCATAGTCAAGTATTTGTTTGCTGCAGTGTTGTCAGGATAGCTTAAGAGCTCCCTGGCAACTCTGCAGTTTCTTGTTTCATCCCATCTTTCCTTGAATTTCATAAGGGAATGTTCTTTAATTAGGTCTGTCACTACCAATTTTGTCAGGCCAATAGAAGGGCCAGGTCCAAAAAGTATTTGGTTGTCTGCTTTCTTGGCTAGTAAATCGGCAAGACGGTTACCTTTCGATGTGGCGTGACCTTTAATCCATCTTAAGGTGACCACATTGTTGATGGATATTTCAGCCAAAGTTTCGTGACATTCTAGTACGAACCATGAATAAATTCGTGGTCTGTTCAGGGTGAGTAGTGCTTGTCTGCTATCTGTATAGATGAGCATGTTCCTTCCAGTGATATTATTTCTAATTATTTCTTTTGCTGCTATGAGAATTGCCGTTAGCTCTGTTTTAACTACACTGGCACTATTGCTCACAGCCCATTTTATGTTTAGTTTTAAGAATCTGGAGTATATTCCGCATCCTGAGCCTTGTTTTGTTTTAGAACCGTCGGTGTAGATATGAATCGTACCTGCCACTTCTGGCTTTTCTATTTGTTCTATTATAACTTTATATGGCTTATGGAAGATATATCTCGGTGAGATGGAGTCCATGTTCGCTTGAAGCAGTGGGAGCGTATCGTGCGCCTCCTGCCAAAATTGACGTCTCGCCTCACCAGATCCTACATCAGGTTCTATTCCAACCGTGCGGAGGCGTGTCATTGTCGTCAGAGAAACCTCCTTGATGTAAATATCAAGAGGAGTGAGACTAAGAATGACTTCCATCGCTCTGGTTGGTGTTTTCATGGCTCCTGTTATGTTGAGACATGCTGTTCTTTCAAAATTGTTCTAGTTTACGGATATCTGTTAATTTTTGGGTTTTCGGTACCCAAACAACTTCACCGTATGTTAGCATAGGTCTTATGATAGCCGTGTAAGTCCATGCGACGACTCTGGGGAAAAAACCCCAGTTGCGTCCCACAGTACGGCGGCATTGTTAATAAGCAATGTATGCTATTTTAACTCTGTTTTCTAAATGCGAGTTCCATGTTAACTTGCTGTCAAAGGTGAGACCTAGGTACTTCACCTCTGTCGCAAAGTTTAGTTTTGTGTTTAGGAGTTCTGGAGATTTAAATTCCATTTTCATCTTTTTCATTGTGAAAAGGACCATTTCTGTCTTCTTAGGATTGAATGGTCCTTGCACCACTGTTCTATAATTTTTAGAGCTACTTGCATTCTTTCGCAGAGTATGTTCTCAAAATTCCCTGTTTGCAGAATGACCAGGTCATCTGCATATGCGATTTTGTAGTGACTGTCGTTATTGAAGCGGCTGATGAGGGTATCGAGGACCATATTCCACAGTAGAGGTGATAGCTCCCCTCCCTGTGGACATCCCCTCGCAACCAAGCCTCTTATATTAACACCTTCTACATTTATGATTACTGCTCGCTTTGAAAGCATCTTATGTATCCATCCACTAACCATTTGTAGAACATTCCTGTTGGTTAGTGAGGGTATTATTATTGGAAAGGTGGTACCTTCTATGTCTATGAAAACACCCAAGGCGGACTCCTTATTGTCCAGGGATCTTTTTATCGGGCCAGCAACTAGATGAAGGGCTGAATCAGTAGATCTGCCTGGGGTGCATGCATGTTGGTTTGGGTGTAGTGGTGTTGTTGTAATTACCGCATCCCGTATGTACCTTTCGCATAGTCTTGGATATGTAATAGGTAACAAAGTTATTATGGAATACAGTCCACCCTCGTTTTATAAACTTATTTAGGGTGCAAAAAGTCAACTAGCTTTAGTGCATACTAAAAGAATTCTTTTGGACAGTGCTTACCACTGTCTCGTCGCAATTGTAAATATTATATGGCTAAAATTTGAATTTTTCCATTAACAATAAAAGACTATTGAAAAACCTCTCCACCTGTGGTCTATTAAATCCCACATATCTCATAAGACTTGTGGATTCAAGAGTCCTTAATGAAAGATCTAGATGTCTAATAGCTTGGTAGAAGTCTTTCCCAGCCTTTTTTTTTGTAGTAATAAATCTATATAATATATAGTATCTTTAATTTTTAAGACAACAGTCTACTTGAAAAATCTTTTGCAAGTTCAATAAGAGCAGTTTCGTGTTCAGATTTAAAAGTTTGACTAAATTGTCCAGCATAAGTTCTTGGCCACTTCGTAATACGTCCACTTTATTAATGGAACTTTTAGGAACTGAATATATACCAGATGCTTGCATCACGCTCATTTTTCCTGTAATAACTGCGTCGTCTTTTTTTTTGCTCTCTTGACTCCAAGTTCATGCCATAAGTATTTTTGTTCTTAAATTTGGGCAGTATATCGCACCTCCGGAAGAACAATGACTTAAGTGCAGTAAAGTTAATTCCTCAGAAATGACGATTTAAGTTTTTTTATTTCTAATAACTGGTTAACTAAGCAACAGTAATCGTGCAAATAAAGCAAAAAGCTATAATATTCATAAAATTTGTTCTAGTTTTAAACAGTGCCATGAGTTACCAACATTTTCCAAAAAATAAGTAGCTACAGTCTATGCAAGTCAAACACCTTCCATTTGCGTCATTGTTCTTATGTGATATATTATACTTTTAATATGTATGCCACAATTTATTACAAAAATACTTTATTATTAAAACCTATATTTACCAACTCATTGCATCGGGAAGGGAACTTATTGAGTAAATAAGTATTTTAGAAAAATAAATGTAGCAAAAACTTTATTAGTAGCATTAATTACAATTTTTACAGCTTCCATAATGCTATTGAAAAACGGAACATTGAACATATTAGTCGAAGCAATGAAGCACTAAAAAGGCCAAAGTTCCTGGGTTTTTCCGTGCAAGTCAGATCGGAATGCGGTTTCTTGTATTCGCTTGCAAAAATTATTTGTATCATTCTCCGTAATTTCCGGGTCATACAAACCGGAAATTGCATTGCTGCAGCCAAAAATGCATTCAAAAAATGCATTATTTGAGAGGCCTCTTAGATGATTTCAAAACTTGTTAAATAAGTGTCAGAACTAATCCAGATCGGGTGCTCGGGGGGTTTCGAGGTCCCTGATCACGATTATGACGTCTAAATTGACCCACCGCCGACCTGGAGCTTAGGAACGTCGACGAACGTCATCTTCGTGGGATTCGCCCAAAATTCACGCGGGGAAGGAGGGCAACTAGGCGATCGGGGTTTTTTTGGGTCGCTAAATCCAAATATGGCATCGATGAATTCCCCCCGGACACCTGGTGCGCCCAAACCTCGACCCTGACGTCATCTCCGAAAATAATTGAGCGGAGTTTTTTGGGGCGTTGAATCTAAATTTCTCGTCGAAAACGACCCCCTGAACACCTGGTGCACCGGAACTTGGCCCTGAACGTCATCCCCGAGGGTTTTCCAGACACAATTGAATAAGACGAACCGAAAATCGTTCCGGGGGTTTTTTGGGGAGCTGAATCCGAATTTCACGTGGAAAACGACCCCCCGAACACTTGGTGTGCCCTAACCTGGCTCTGAACACCTGTAGTTGCAGGAAGCACGGCCTACCTTGCAATCTTGCCTGTAAAATTTGTGAAGGTTCAACTTGCCTTAACACTGAAAGATATTTAGATGAAAACGTTAATGTGCCAGAGACAGAGGCCTCAGATGAGGGAGATGTTCCCCGTATGAATACATCAGTCTATGACAAAGAAAATGACCAGCCACATTTGAGTTATTAATTAATTAAGGAATAACAAACTTACAGGTTCATTGTATTCGATTTGACGCCAATAAAAATTGTTCTACCGTAAATTACATAAATATTGCGTTTCTATTCATTCTCTTTCTTTCCTCCTCACGTAATCTAGAATCAACAATTGCACACAGCTATTGCAGTATTGACGCCTCGGAGATGACGTCCAGGTCTAGGTTCAGACGCACCAGGTGTCCATGCGGTGTTCACCAATGCTATATTTGACGATTTTCGGTTCGTCGGTTTCAATTGGGTCTGGAAAAACCTCTGTGAAGACGTTCAGGGCCAAGTTAGGACGCACCAAGTGTTCGGGGGGTCGTTTTCCACGTGAAATTCGGATTAAGCGCCCCAAAAAACCCCAAGAAACGATTTTCGGTTCATCTTTTTCAATTGTGTCTGGAAACCCCTCAGGGATTACGTTCAGAGCCAAGTACCAGGTGTTCAGGGGGTTGTTTTCGACGTGAAACTTAGATTCAGCGCCCCAAAAAACTTCGCTTAATCATTTTCGGGTTGTTGTTGTCGATATTGTGAGGAAAATTCTCGGAGATGACGTCCAGGTCGAGGTTTGGGTACACCAGGTGTCCGAGGGGTATTCGCCGATGCCATATTTGGATTCAGCGACCCAAAAAACCCCGATCACCTAGTTGCCCTCCTTCCCCGCGGGAGAGTCCCACGAAGATGACGTTCGGCGACGTTCCTGAGCTCTAAGTCGGCTGTGGGTCAATTTAGACATCATAATCGTGATCAGTGACCTCGAAAACCCCCGAGAACCCGATCTGGGCTAACAAGTTTGGAAATTATCCAAGAAGCCTCTCAGTTAATGCATTTTTTGAATGCATTTTTGGCTGCAGCAATGCAATTTCCGGTTTGTATGACCCGGAAATTACGGGGAAATGATACAAATAATTTTTGCAAGCGAATGCAAAAAACCGCATTTCGAGCCGACTTGCACGGAAAAACTCAGGAACTTTTTGCTTCATTGCTTCGACTAAATGATATTACCGTGTATTAAACTTAGTACACTTTCCTTTTTGTTTGCACTTATTGGCAATTTGGAATTGTGTACGGGCTTTAAAGAAATATTTGTTATATCCTTTGGTGCGGTAGACGAACGCCTGTTAACGGTTCTAATCTGGACGCGTTGCCAACTTGCATCATTATAGCTTGTTTTGTAGAAGTAGGAATCGCTACCTTTTTCAAAACGTAGCATTTTGATATCTGCTTAATATTTGCGATTCACTATTAATAATTTGTCCCATAAAATTGTATGGTGCACAGCAAATTATTTTCGAAGAATTTGGCACTACTTCTGCAGTCACATTGTCATTATTGGCGGCAGTTTTTTTGCAATTTCAGAATCCTCAAGTGCTGTTGTAACCAGCATTTTACATTTTACATTTTACCTCGGGAGGTCATTTTGCAGGTAAGTTCTATTAAAATTGTGACTAAAAAAATAATAATTAATTACCCACACGAATACCACATAAGTCATAAATAGAGCCGGGAATCAAAAAATTTGAGTTAATAAAATGACATAAAGAACATGCCAAATAAAAGTTACAGATTAACATTGTCACAATAAACACTTACGTCGTTATTCCACTGAAACTCGAACGAAAATCAATATTAATTTAACAATTCCACACTTATGTCGTTCTGCCACTAGGATTAAGCGAAAAAATTTCAAATAGGTTAGAACTAACAATTGCGTCGTTATAGTAACGGAACACGTGCAACTTTGTCTGAGTTCAAAACACAAGTGACGATTACGTCGTAGTATCTCTGAAATATGGCAGCATGTTTAGGTAAATGAAAGAACGACACATCTATCTCCTGTCGACACCCATGCGAACTACAATTAGATCATTGATTTATTAGACAGAATGGTTGTTTTTGACACGTTTGACATGTTCAACTAAAAAAAATTTAAATTTTGCACTTGCGTCATTGTTCTTCCAAAGGTGCGATATTATATTTAATCTTTAATGAAGTAATGCCGTGAATTAAAAAAAAGGAAGCAAACCGAAATATAGATGAATTTTAAATGTCCGGCATTATCCACCATCATTGTGTCCGAGTGTACCCCCAAGCGCCATTTTAAAAATATAACGTGCAACGTAGAACAATTTATCTTAATAAGCATAAATAACCACAATTAGTAAGAAATTCTTACATATTTACCGTTTTACTGACAATAAGATCTAGTTATTTAACTGGAACACGAGATGAGGTTAATAGTAAATGGCACTTGCATATGCAGGAAAATAAGCGACACAGTATCAAAATTTCCAGAAACAGGTCGAATTATGGGGCGGTAACTAGCTACCCAATATAACTAGCAACGTTGATGCTGTCATTGTTTTGCGCCGTGTACGAACGCTATTTGCTTTTCACATTTACCCAAGCAAAGCAGTACTCTAGCAGGACTGTATACAATACCAATATGTACAGAGAATGATGTCCTGAATCCCCTGTATCGCAGCAGTTATTAGGTAGGTACGTCTGCAAAGTCCTTGTAACTACTTATGTTTTATTGTTCTACTTTAGAGAAAACTTTAAGTTAGTTGATAAGAATAAAAACAAACAGTATTTTGAAATTTTGATTATTTCGTAGATTTCAAGTAGGTACAAAAAACAGTACTGTTACTTTTCAATCTCACGCATCAATTGACTGTTATCTTTTATGAAGATAAGTCGGTATGCGAAATGCTTCATTAACCAAAGTGAACTTCTGAAATATCTAAAATGGACTAGCATTTAAAAAGCCAGCGATTACACCCTCAGGTGAGATTATCCGAAATTTATTCTTTCGCTGACTCATCAATTAGTTCGGCCCCTTTTCTTTTCCATTGAACAGGGAGACATTAAGTGCAAACCCGTATTCCTAAGAATTTTCAAACTACCTAATAACAATTTATAGAAATTGCGTTTCTTTAAAACGAGGGAATTAATTGTTATACAAGGAATTAATCTCGAAAGAAAGTAATTTATTGGTAATATTGTTTATTTTAAGGGGCGTATCTTTCATTTTGCTGCTCTTTTTTATAGAAAAACTTTTAATTACGTATTCGGTTTTTTATTGAATAGTATTATCAGGGGATTTTAATTATGTTTAATACTGAACATAATAAATTTGCTAGGAGTAATTCAAATATTATCAGTATTTTACTTTTTATTTCCATTCCTAGATGTTTAAATATATCAACTTGATGGATCAAAACATTTTCTTATTTATTGTATTAATTTCTTGTTGGTCCCCTATTCTCATATTTTTAGTTTTTTTTATTCATTACTACGAAATTCTCTTTAAGTGCCTCGTTCCAATATTTATAAAAAAATATCCTTGATTTGCTCCTTTAAATACACTTCTGTTATAAAGCCAATAAAATTACTTTAATTTTATATTATCAGCCAATTAGGTATCATTTTAGACATTATAAAATGAATAATGTTTAAATATCTTCCTACATTTTTGTAAAGAATGAAACAAAATTTAAAGAAGGAACACTAGTAATTACTTTATCAAAATTAATTATACTAATTTAATTAGAAAAACCATTCAAAATTTATTTTTTAAATGTCCGTAAGGCTTTCCTGATTATAAAAGTGTAAGATGACACTCGATATCTGTTGATGCATTTTTTGCAATAAATTAATTTTTTTGTATTCTTTAGGATATTTCGAATAAAAAAAGTCTTTACGCCCATCATCGTATCTTCAACCCTTTAATTGTTATTAATTTTTTAAAATCCAAAATTGACGAAAATTCTAATTTTCTTGAATTAAATAATATACCTTAAAATTTAAAATGCTATAATATTAAATTTTTTACCGAATACTCAAACTATAATAAACAAAAGTTTTTGCTGTTTTTCAGCGGTAATAAGTTTAAAAAAATTATTATTAACATTTTTCATAACACTTTGTTATATTTGCCGATTAATAGTTTTGTATTATGTGATTTTTTTACTTTTTTAGATACTTTCGATAACTTTTTTATTCATTGAAGTTAATAGAAATGGTCCATCCACAAAAAAAAATCATTGCCAAGAGCTGTCTAAAAAATAAATTTTCTCACTTTTTTCCAATAAGATAAAAGAAGACAAACATACCTGCCGTAATTCAAGGGAAATTTCTACCTGTTACGATGAGCATAGTTGACTCACCTGGTTTTTATTTTAAAACAGAGTACGCAATATATATTGAAACGTGATCTTGTTATTTTATCTATTTTTATAGTATTTTAAGCTCTTATGATTTTGGGGAGTGGGTTAGGTTATTAAACAACTCGTATTACTTTGAAAAAGAATGTATCTATATTTAAAACTTACTAAACTTGACTATGGATAAGTGATAAAATATAGAAAATCACTAACCGTTAAGATATGATAATTAAATAAGGTTTCAGATAAGGTAGCAACAAATTCTAATTCACAGAGACTTACTTTTTCAAATTTAAATGATTTATTAATGACTTATCTGTTGAATAATAGGTAGTATTTTAGGAGTGACTGTAGAGGCCTTCTTCAAGGGGATTCGTATGATATACTTCGGATATCACCAACTTCCTAGGTAAACTTAAATCTCATAAATTTCTTTAGATGACTCGAACTAAACCTCTTGATATACTTGAAATAAACTTTTGTAGCTGGAACTAAACTTCTAAGATTCTATACTTCTAAACATGCAGCTTGAACGTACTTCCAAACTTCTAAACAATCTCTTTCGATATAACTTCTACAGAACCATCTAAATACAGCCAGGCTACAAGGAAGAAGGTAAAAATATCAAGAAAGGAACCAGGAAGTGTATATAGAAAACATATAAGATGCTTTTTACTACTAAATGTGCAATTTAAATTATTAAATGAATAGCTTCACAGAGATAAAAATCTGATGTGTCCAACACATGACTTTCCTATCTAGTTATTATAGGCATTTTCCGGTTATTTTGTACAACCTATTGCAGCATCTCTATAAATGTTTAGAGGATAAACTAAATATATACATTTTACACATACATCTACCTCGAAACATTTTTCTATAGATATTCATTGAAAACGAAAATACAGAAAAATCATGTATAAACAAAAATTATAGAAATCGATATCGCAAACAACTTTTAGTTCAACAATTTTCATAAAAATCAGAATTTTGCACATTTTGTCAAATTTCTCGAATACGGACCATTTCAGGAAATTTTGACATAAAACAAAAATTATAGATAATAATATTAGAAGTAACTTTTATTTGAACAATTTTCTTCTCCAAACATAAATAACAGATATATTCCATAAAATATAAAAACGGCCTCCCATAAAGTACCCCCCCAGATGTTCCAACTTTGTCCAAAATCTAATCATTTCACGTCAGGCCGAAATAAACCTTAAGTTTAAAATTTAATGTTTTTTCCTTTATCCGTTTTTGAGTTTTCTTCAAATTTCGAAATTTACACATTTTCTCAAATATCTCGAATACGGTCCATTTTAGAGAAATTATGTATAGGACAAAAATTATAGAGAATTATATTATAAACAACTTTTATTTGAACAATTTTTATAAAAAATTATGTTTTTTACATTTTGTCAAATTTCTCGAATACGGACCATTTTAGGAAAATTTTGCATAAAACAAAAATTATAGATAATTATATTAGAAGTAACTTTTAATTGAAAAATTTTCTTCTCCAAACGTAAATAACAGATATATTCCATAAAATATAAAAATTACCACCTATAAAGTACCCCCCCAGATGTTCCGACACTGCCCAAAATCTAATCAGCTCATTGGACGCTGAAACAAAGCTTAAGTTTAAAATTTGGTGTTTTTCTGTGTATCGGTTCATGAGTTATGCGTTATACAGACACAGACACACACACACACACACACACACACAGACACACAGACACACAGACACACACACAGACATCATCGCGAAAATAGTCAAAACGGATTCAGGGGACCTCAAAACGTAAAAATCCGTCGAAAACTCGAGGTCGAAAAAAATCATGATTCCTATACTTTCCTTATATCTGTATACAGATAGGAAAGTAAAAATTAATATGAAAAGGAAAAATCTTATTTAACATATTTAAATATAGTAAAGCGTATTATCTCTTTCCTAACAAAATAATAGATAAAATTATATAAAACATGTGATTTTTGTGTCATTCAATGTGTTGAGGTTATGTTTCAAATTTGACATTTTAATTAGAAATTCTTGTACAAAATATATATTTTCAACAAAATATCGGTAGGAAACTTACCTTTTTAAATTCAGACGGCCATTAAAAATATTAAAGACAATTAGTATATCGGATGTCCAAGATAAAAGATAATTAAAAATTCAATAAATCAACTTGCTCGTTGACAGATATAAATCGAAATGAATAACCAACTTTAGACATAGGGCATAAACGACAAATGACATTTGTGTAGAGATGTTGGTGTCAAAATAACGAAAACGGTTCCGACCGTTACAATGTTTGGGTCTAAATAACGAAAACGGTTTCAACCGTTACAATATGTATTCAATTATTTCTATGGTTGTTAATTTTTTTCCACTATAATTATTTAATAGTAATATTCATTTATTAAGAAAATTTTTACACAAAATTATAGTTTGTACATCTAACTAGTTTTTACATGAAATTGATTTTGGCAACATTTAATTAAACATCCGCATAATGCCACACATGTTTAGTTTTTGACACGAACAAGCTTTCGTTGCACAATTTTTTTTACAGTTGCACGGTTTTGCTAAGTCTTCAGGTAATGGCGGTTTTGTTAAATACACTGCCTTTATTTGGTTACCACAGAAAACAACCAAAACCAGAGAAATCTAAAGGTCCATATTAAAATTGATTTGAATTCCTCCCAATATAAGTCTGAAACGAAGCTCGTAAAGTATGCAATTTCAATGCATCCGACGTGCATGGAAATTTTTTTTTCCTTATTTTTGTTAAATGGAGACAGGCTTGGATATTTTTGAAATCATAAAATTTTATAACCCCAGTGTAAGCCTACTATGTTCATTGTAACAGGTAGAAATTTTTCACGGATCACGACAAGTGCATTTGGCTTTTTTATCGTATTGAAAAAAAAAAGGTTGAAGAAGATTTTACTTCTCAGGCAGTATCTGACAATAATTTGTTCATGAATAAAAATAAATATTAAAAATAAATGTTACTGTTCACTTTAATAAATAAAAAAGTTATCAAAAGTATATAAAAATAGTAAAAAAAATCATATGATACAAAACTATTAATCGGCAAATATAACAAAGTGTTATGAAAAATGTTAATAATAATTTTTTAAACTTATTTCCTCTGAAAAACAGCAAAAAATTGATTCAGCACGTCATCGGGCTTTCTCTTACCCATCTTATACATTGAGTTGGAAGTGAGATAGAAGTACTTCTCGCTAAAAGTACACGCGCGTAGGAAGCATATTGTTATAACGTAAAAAAAAAAACATAACACCAAACAAAATTTTGAAAATTTATTTAGGTTATTTTTTTATTATAGTTTGAATATTCAGTAAACAATTTGAAATTATAGCATTTTAAATTTTAAGGTATATTATTTAATTCGAAAAAATTAGAATTTTCATCAATTTCGGATTTTAAAACATTCATAACAATTAAAGGGTTAAATATACGATGATGGGCGTAAGACATTTTTTTATTCGAAATATCCTAAAGAATACAAAAAAAATTAATTCATTGCAAAAAATGCATTTTTTCTGGCCTTATTAATTTTTTGTTGTTTAAACAATAACATCAACAGATATCGAGTGTCATCTTACACTTTTATAATCAGGAAAGCCTTCCGGACATTTAAAAAAAAATTACGAATTAAAACAATTTTGCAAACGAATGCGCCACTATGCCCTGCACTATATGGTGATTTTTCAAATGCTATACCCGATAACTTTTTAAACACGTTAATTAAAATCGACTTTTATCCAGTCCTAATGTTTCTTTAACATATTTAATGACTGTGATTCATCATCATCACATAATAAGAATTTCCATTTAAAGTTTGATTTCTTTAAGCTGTCTTGTCTTAAAGGGTTTCTTTTACAATTTTGGTTTAAAGATTCTGTTTGTTAGTCTCTTCAATGCACTTCTTCCTGATTATTGCTAGAAAACCAAATAGGTGTGGTGGGTGGCCAGCTTCTCCGGTAGGCATATCTGTAATTATTTCTTGTTGGACTTCGTGACGGGATTCGGAAGGTTGATCTAGGTGAATTTTTGTCATCATTTTCCGATTTTTAATTTATAGAACGAGCACTGCTTCGACAGGTTCTTTGAAAGTATCCGATTCTTCCACAACTAAAGCATCTAATGCTCTCATTTTCATTATTTTATTGCATATTTTTCAGGATGTTTGAGATTTGTGTAAGGGTAGGTTGGGGAGAGTATTAGTAGTGGCCTCTTCACTTTCCTAAAATCTAATTTCTCCTAATTTTGCACGAGAAGATCTAAATATAATTTTTGCTGCGTCGTATTCGTGGACGGCTGCAATCAGTAGCTCACTTAGCGTCTTGTAATGTTTTAGCCAAAGAGTCTGCTGCATTCCCACATCTTGTAGTCTATCAAGGAATGGCTGTATGCCGATTTGTACTAGGAAATCTGTGGGCGCCTGTTGATAGGCCAGATACAACAATCTTTTTATATTGGCTTCAAATTCCTATTTCAGTTTATGACTATGAACTTTTAGCTGGCTTGGGATACCTGTTTCAAATGCTGTTGGCCATACCTTGTCTCTTAAACTCGGACGAGAGGTGAATAACTGGTTTCTTCTTGGGGAAGTAACTGTAAAATGGTTGCTGCTTAAGCTTTCGCTGATGACCAAATAATCATTTTAAGCGGCACCTCATTGAAGATAATTGAAGACCTGCGAAACTTGGGCAAAACGAAACAAACTAAAGAACAACGAAAAGAGAATAGAAGCCATATTTATCACTCACAAACCTACTACGGAACCACGACTCAAAATAAGAGGCACGCATATTTATTTTAAAACACATTTACTTTACCTTGGAATTATCATCGATACAAGTATCTTCTTCATAGAACATGTTAAAGAAAACAGACAAAAAGCACTTAATATTTCAAATTAACTGGTTCATATAGCCGGTAAAAACTGCGGTAGGAAGCCGGAAACGCTACGCTTCATTTACGAAAATAAAATTAAACCTATGTTGCTGTACGGCGCCGAGATAGGTACGTAGACAGTCGTATAGTTAGACACTTGCAGGCAACAGAACTACCCTTCCTACTATCAATTACAAAAGCCTACCGCACTGCACCGATGCTGCCACTACAAGTTTTTGCCGGGGTCACCCCCTACAAGCAGATGCAAAAGCAAGATGGGAACAACATAAGAATATATTATACGCATCATCATCTTACAAAATATTGATAGCAGAGGCATATCCTTAAAACGGCACCTACAGTTATAGCAACAACACATGAAATTTATACAGATGCCCCTATGTTAATCGACGACAATCTCATAGGCGTGTGTAATATGGAATAGCATAAATATCATTCACACGAAACGTTTTAAAATCGAAACGAATTGCGACGTAAACGCATTTGAGCTGCTCGGAGTTATGCCAGTCCTCAAGGAATTCATGGGGACCACTTTTATAATATCACAAATACGACATTTACAATGAGAACAGGCTCCAAAAACGCAATATTCCAGACTCCTAGAGCAGTATGTTACCTTAAATTTCGAATGGATATCTAGGAACCAACAAAAGCTAAAAATGCCCACGAAATAGCCAAAAATGAAGACCTGAACATGAAAGTCCTAAAAAAGAGAATACATAAACAAAAAATCGAGTATTGGCAGAAATTATGGGATGACGGTAGTACAGGTAGATCTACACACAAAATAATTCCACGTGTTATCAACAGATATACAAATTGGAGCTGAAAAGTAGTGCAAGAAATAACAGGACACGGTAACATAAGGTCATATTATGGACGTTTTAACCTGAGAGAAGGAATAAACCTAGAATGCAACCACTGTAAAACAAATGAAGACCTAGGATAAATAATAAGCCAATGTATCCATCCCCAAAGGATTCAAGCAAGACAATTGCTAACTGAAAGGTTGAGATCAACAGGGAAAACATCTACCGACAGACAGGGGGTTATGATTGACAACCTGTGTTATTTTTAACAGGTCTGTTATTTTATAAACACACAGAAATTACAACCTGTTCACAAATAACGTGTCTGTTAAAAATAACATTACTTGTCCATCATAACCTCGATAGACATAACAGACGAAACACTGGTCAGTTGGATAAATGAATGGAGCCACATAATAATTAAAGACTGACGTAGCATGAGTTGCCACATTCACGCGTTTTAAGTGCGCGGAAATGTACGCCCATGCCCTGTAGTGGCAAAACTGTAAATTTTTCTAAATTAACAATTACCAAACTGTAAGTACCTTTATAAATATAAATGTATGCAAAATTATTTTTTCTGATTTTCCTGATTTTAATTTTAATTCTGTAGATATAAATGTAAATTGCGCAAACTCTCTATCTTGATGTTAGTTGATATACCTTTAATGCAGTTGCAACCACTTTCGCAAGATCCTGATATTACCTTATTAACTTTGGTAAACTGAAATACATAAACTATATGAATGGCAATTTAACATCATTGTAGGCCAACATATTGTCACGCTAAACAAATATCACTCTATACATAAAATATACATTTTCTATTTTCATATACATTTTCTAAATTAAATAATTAAGTATAATATTTTATATAATATTGTTATGTAGCGCCGACAAGGACTTTGTCAGAAGCTGCAACGGAACTGGGAAGGCACCTACACCGTCCTCACGAAAATCAACGACCCATATCTACCGCATTCAGTTGTCAACATGAAGTAAACCCAAGGTAGTTCACATTGAGAAGTTAGCGCCATACCGTGGTTCAGATCCTTCCCGTTGGCTCCAACCAGATCCCAGTAGTCAAGTTATTCGGGGCGAATAACTAGAGAGGAGGGAGCAATGTTACGCAGCACCCTGCAGTAGCCTGCGGCTATCATAGGAAACGTACAAATAGAAAAAGAAGTGGAATGTTACTCATCACTCTACAGTGTGCTGCGGTCACATACTTTGATAATCAAAGTATGTGGCTGCGGTCGTCATAAGTAAAAGTGCAAGTAAAAGAATATTCCAAAAATGTCCAGAAATGTCATTACCCGTCAAGAACATTCTAGATGACAGGTCGAGAAGATTCGAGAAGGTCAACAGAGCTATATAAGTCGACGACCTGACGTCAGAGGGGGAGTTTTATAATAGACGTTATATGTGAATGTTATCAGTTGTAAAGTTATTGTCAAAGATGAATTATAGTTATTGTAAAGTTAAGTTGAAATAAATTGTGATACCAGAAACCTGCGTAACAATATTTTGACAAACAGTAGATTCTATTCATAACTTTATCTTTGATAAATGTAAATATAACATTAGACTAGACGCGTACTGACTTTAATCGATTAATATAAAAATCGACTAGATACTCTTAGTTTGAGTCTTATCATCGTCCCGCATTCCATTAGAAGAAGTGACATGACGTGCCCTCCTCGCCTTTATATGTTTAGCCCTTGGTAAGACCCTTTGTTATATTTATTGTGACTTTTTTTGAAACTTTATTTATCTTTAATAAATTGTTAATTGTTGTTCTGCTCTTTTATTTCCCCGAGTCAGGTACCAAATAAAATCACTAAATAAAGTAGCTCGTGACAATATAACCCATTAATCAACATTATTTTAAATTATCAGACTATCTTTCTACTATATGTTTGTAAGCTTAACATGTAAAGATGATGCTGTATTATTTTTTGGGTAATAAATGTGGGCTCAACGAAATCTCTGTCCTCGCTCATTTTTGAAATGTGGAGATTATAGGATTTGTCTGCAGCAGTCGTTTTGCTGCTGAAGATCGGCGGCAGAACGTCTGCTCAATGTAACGCTGTTCTTTTTAATTTAAAAAAGAAGATATTGCGCTTGGAGTTTTTGCTTTTTTTGGGTCGGCTCATTTTTGTAAAATACATTTTAGTACTGTGTGGCGACATTGCGATCACCACA